>JAMLFY010000009.1:15193960-15483121 GCA_030441495.1 Dalbergia oliveri
TTGATTAGTCCTAATCGTGGTAATCTAAATGAAGACACAATAGAAGCTTTGATGTGTTCTCAAAATTGGTTGTGGGTAACTTATGGAGGCAAAGGTAAATTTTCATATGCTTTATCTAATTCTTTTATTTTACAGATATTGATATTCAAATGATGTTAATTGATTTATTAATGAATTTACCATGTTTAATTTGTAGGCACAAAACCTCTTACTGTGAATGATTATTTGAGTGATGATGAAGATGATGATATAGAAATTGAAGAATGATGGTTTGAAAAATTATGAGGCTAGATGCGTTAGACATAAAGTCGTTATAACTATGTTTTGTTGTAATTTGATATATGTTAAACTTATTTGGAACTTAGTTGTTTTTTCTATTATGTTATTTTTTTGGTACTGATGATTACTACTCTAAAAGTTAAATATTAACATTGTTATTGGTTGTATTTTATATTTTTGCGTTTTATTTTTCAGATTTTGAGATAATTTTACAAGTTTTTTAAAAATAGTCTGTTGCCCTGTGCGGGTTTGAACTGTAAAAGCGTGGGTAACTGCGACCTCTGTTTAGACTCAAATTACTCTACTTGATACTGGTGGGTCCGTTAAGCAAAAACCCGTCCCCAACCCTGCATCCATCCCTACTAAGATTTAAATGTGGGGCCACCTACTACAAGGTCAAGGTTGCTTATCACTTTAACCTTTGTGTCCGTATCTACGACTTAGTTTCAACACTTCATCCATGCCCTTAAATAAAGTTTCAGGTTTGAGTCTTGTGAAAAAGAAAGTGATTATGTCGGGACAATTTTACCTAAGAATAAGACACTTAGCTCGAGCCAAATTAATTAGTTAGAGTTTAGTGATTTCAAGCTTAGGAAATGAGGTAGGAAAACCACTAAGCGAGTCACACAACTCAATCAAGGATAACATAACCATAGCCAACAGGGAAAGACAAGATTAAAATACAAGGTCAACATAAATATATGGGGACACTTAATAAGCATGTTAGAAGTACATTTATCATGAAATAAATTAGAGGGAGGTCTTAAATCCATAATCGCATCGTAATTTAATCCACGACTAAGTAACCTTGACAATTTGCCCCAACATGATGATTATAATTAATTCAATTGAGTGGCCCAACGACTTGGCCGAGTGTATCCATACTTTAGACTTGTTGGCCTGCTAGGCTAAGCTAGCAATCTCCTTTGCTAATTAATTGGGTTCAATACATGGTGCATTAAGAGAACACCTACTCGCTGGTAGGTAAAGTTTCTATCAAAGATTCCTTCATATGTCATTCTCTTTCATTTCACTTGAGAAAACTTAGGGGTTGTTGGTTTGAATTTTCAGTTTTCATTTTCAATTTTCTAATTTTTCAAAATTTGTGAAGGAAAAATTGAAAATTCTAAAATCTTGGAATTTGTAGATTTCAGAATTTTTAGTTTTTCCTTTACAAATTCTAGAAAATTGAAAAATGAAAACTAAATCAAACAACTCCTAGGTTCTCGGCTTCTTTTTCTTCTCTCAAACCATTTACAATTTGAAAAAAACATTTTACAATTCAATGCATTAACTTATAAACATATTCATTCTTTTCTAATATAAAGAATGAAGTAACATTTCACAGTTCTATAATCATTTTTAAACAAGGCAATTCATATCATTAACAAGCTTGTCCCATGTACTTTCACAAAAAATAATACCATACTAATTTCTCTTATCAACATACTCATGGTCAATAAAGAATTAAATCGTTTAGCAATAGTTTAACGCGCCTTGAAGTTTTGGTAATTTTTTAAGAACATATAGATGGATATCTGGATAAAAATATATACATATATAAGAAAACAACTATATTTATTATACTATCCACTCACTATACTCAAGCCAAGTGGCTGGACTTCCTCTGAAGCCAATGAGTCAACTGGCCTCTCCTTCAGATCTAACAGCATAGACATCATTGAATAAGCACTCATTAGTTATATAAACCATGAACTAACTCAACTAAATATAACCTATCATCAAAAACCTCTAACATCAAACCCTAGGTTTTTCAACCTAGGCTTAAGAACAGAACCTAAGAAGGGTTGTGATTTACTCTTGAAAATAATAAAAACTAGGGCTTAAGACTCACCTTTGATTGTCAAGAAAGAAGAGACAATAATGGGGGTATGGGCTCCAACTTGTTGGGTGGGAGCTGAGCAACTGGAAAGTCAAATAAGTAGATTAAGTGAGGAAACCACACAAGCAAGCTAGACACCATCTCTTAACCCAAAACCTTGAGGCAATATGGGTATATCTCCTCTTTTAGTCCATTTTCAAACCCATGTGAGACTTCGCCTTTCACTTGAAACTCCAACACATCTAATTATCTAGCCTAGGATTTTCTTAAGCTCAAAGGTCAATCTCCTTTTAATCCCCAAACCACCTATTATGGAGAGTTGATCAAATTTAGGGTTAGAATGTTGGAGAAATAGTAGTAGATGGAGAATATAGATTTGATGGAGAATGAAGAAGAAGATTTTTTTTTTTGTGGTGGTGGGGAGTGGGGGTTCCTTGATAATTCAGAGGAAAGGAGAGAACAGAAGTGTTGGCATGGCCCCTACCCCATCCCATTAACATTTCTATTTATATCAAATAGACAATATAATTAAAAAAATAAGAATTAAAGTAAGAGCATTCTTATTTGAAATAAATAAGAATCTTAATGTTGATAATATACTACATGCATGTATTAAACATAATAAATAAGAATTAACGATGAAATTGTAACATATATATTTACCTCTTTTAAAGACTTCAATAGAAATTAATGAACAAGTGTTACATGAATGAGTTTTTTTTTTTTTTTTTGGCTTGAAAGAAAATTATATTTATAGATAAGTCTAATGATACTTACAAATTGAAAAAGATTTTCTAAATCTAAATTGAATAAGAAACAAGTATATTCCATATTCTAAACAAACCAATGATCTATCACTCGAAAACATTGATGTCAAAGTATCTTTCAGAACAAAGACCAATATGAAAAATGTTGCAGCATGAAGAATGTATTATGCCTCCTTCCAAGGTAGATTTAAATATCTTTGTATCTATAAGACCATAACAAAAAGAAGGCCAAAACACTGATAAAGGAGATGAAAACACCACAAAGGAAACACCTATAAAGGGGACAAAGAAAACATCCACAAAGGGGATGAAATTAAAGAAATAAAAACCCACGAAAAAAAAAAAAGAAGAAAAAATGATAAGGTTGCCACCATGAAAAAAGATGCAATCCCTCTACAATGTAGAAAGAATAACAAAAGAAAAAAGAAAGAGAAAGAAGGATTAGGATTTATCATTCGTCAATTAAAAATCTTACATGAATAAATATTAAGAAAACCAAATCAGTTAACTAATATACAAAATCATTGAATTATGCTAAGATTAGTGCAAAAAGTTCGTGTAAATTACATAAATTTAAAATGTGTCTTTGAATACCAAAATATTAAATTTTTTGTATTTAAAATGTCAAGAGTTTTATCCTTGCTCTTGTTTGGCTTGCCTTGAGCGATGCCAAGGGACCTCTATGGATCATGATCCTTTACATTCTAAGCTTCTTTATATATATATATATATATATATATAGTAGAGTACATAATTATTTTCTTACTATGACACTACCTTGTTCTCAAATAGTTGTTTAATTTTACATGTGCATATAAATTAATGAAACAATTGAAAAGGTCCAAAGGTAAAAAAGTTTAGGTGTATTTTATAAAATTGTCTTATTAGTTAATCATTTCCACCTACTTTCTCTCCCACTACCTCCTTTTTCTCCTCCAAATTCACTCTCTTTCATTTATTTCAAAATGATATAATTGGAAAAAATAACTAATATTATCTAGGCTTTTTAAAAAATTAATTATTCAGAGAAAAACAAAATTTTAAAACTAAAGGATTATTTGAGAATGGAGATAGCATATAACCATAAAGAAAAATTCCTACTTGCTTGTCAAGATATTAACAGAAGGAAGTTTCTTTTGGCTATGTAGGGTGTAGCGAATCAAGTCAACCCAGGAACCCAACCAATTAATTCTAACCCTTAAATCAATTTGGATTGGTTTAGGTTATTAGACCACATTAGATAAAAACTAATCAAACCAAATATTAAGAGGTTTGGGTATTGGATTTCATAAATTTCAACTTGATATTCAAATCCGATCATATATTATATGAGATTTTTGTTATTTTTTCTATATATAATGTTTTTAATTAATAAATCATACTTTAATCATGTCTATTGATGTTATTAATCTATATATGTATATAAAATTAATAAAATTTTAGGAGATTTAAATTTTGTGATTTTTTAAAAACAATTTGTGATTTTTTTTCCATTTTAATTGAGATAGACATAAAATAATAATAATTGTAATCAATGACTCCAACTAACCAATGAATTTTAATTGGTTTAGTTTCAGCGGTTAAAAAAATCTCTGAATCCAAACCAAACTGAATCAATTTAAATTGATGAGCTTAAATTCATTTTTCTTCTAATCCAAACCAACCCAGGTCGATTGCATCACTAACCTATAGCATCTTGCTTGGCTGCCCCCTCATTTGGTATGTATAAAAGACAATGGAAGTATATATAAAAGGTTTAGCACGTGGAAAAACTTATAATACTTTACTCTAATTAATTAGTAATAAAATGAATTACACAGTTCATCTCATTTTCACGTGAATGGTTATCAAAGTTTTAGATTAGTATGTTCAACTTTTTAAACTTTGTTTTGTTGACTTACTATTGAATATCAAACATAATCTTTAACGATGGGACACATTGGCACAAATTTCAAAATGATGAATCTGGATTAGATTTTACAATTCTGTAACCAAAAAAAAACCGTTTGCAATTCAATGTATTAAAGTATAAACATATTTGTTCTTTTTAGTATAAAGAATGAAGTAACATTTCATAGTTTATAATCATTTTTAAACAAGGCAATTCATATCATTAAAAGAACTGTCCCATGTACTTTTACAAAAATAATACCATATTAATTTCTCTTATCAACATACTCACGGTCAATAAAGAATTAAATCGTTTAGCAATAGTTTTAATGCCTCGAAGTTTTGGAATTTTTTAAGAACATATATGTATATATACGCATATAAGAAAACAACTATATTTATTATACTATCCACTCACTGCAACTCAAGCCAAGTGGTTGGACTTCCTCTATGAAGCCAAGGAGTTAACCGGTTGCTCTCTGAAGATCTAACACGCATAGACATCATTGAATAAGCACTCATTAGTTATATAAACCATGAACTAACTCAACTAAATATATCCTATTATCAAAAACCTCTAACATCAAACCCTAGGTTTTTCAACCTAGGCTTAAAGAACAGAACCTAAGAAGGTTGTGATTTACTCTTGAAAATAGTAGAAACTAGGGCTTAAGACTCACCTTTGATTGTCAAGAAAGAAGAAAGAGACAAGATGGGTGTATGGGCTCCAACTTGTTTGTGAAAGCCTGAGTAGGGGGAGATTCAAATAAATAGATTAAGTGAGGAAACCACACAAGTAAACTAGACACCATCTCTTTACGCAAAACCTTGAGACAATATTGGGTCCATGGGTCCTCCCATACTATGTCTCCTTTTAGTTCATTCACAAACCCATGTGATACCTCACCTTTCACTTGAAACTCCAACATAACTAATTAACTAGCCTAGGATTTTCTCAAACCAGGTCAATCTCCTCTTAATGCCCAAACCACTTATTATGGAGAGTTGATCAAAGTTAGTGTTAGAATGTTAGAGAAATAGTAGTAGATGGAGAATATAGATTTGGTGGAGAAATGAAGAAGAAGATTTTTTTTGTTTTTGCGGTGGTGGGGAGGACCTTCCTGATAATTCAAATGAAAGGAGAGAACAGAAGTGTTGGCATGGCCCCTACCCCATCCCATTGACATTTCTATTTATATCAAATAGACAATTAAAAAAATAAAGAATTAAAGTAAGAGCATTCTTATTTGAAATAAATAAGAATCTTAATGTTGATAATATACTACATGCATGTATTAAACATAACAAATCTTAAGAATTAAAAAAATTTAGATGATGAAATTGTAACATATATATTTACCTCTTTTAAAGACTTCAATAGAAATTAATGAACAAGTGTTACATGAATGAGTTTTTTTTTTTTTTTTGGCTTGAAAGAAAATTATATTTATAGATAAGTCTAATAATACTTACAAATAAAAAGATTGTCTAAATCTAAATTGAATAAGAAACAAGTATATTCCACATTCTAAACTAACCAATGATCTGTCACCCAAAGAATATCGATGTCAAAGTATCTTTCATAACAAAGGCCAATATGAAAAATGTTGCAGCATGAAGAATGTATTATGCCTCCTTCCAAGGTAGATTTAAATATCTTTGTATCTATAAGACTATAACAAAAAGAAGGCCAAAACACTAATAAAGGAGATGAAAACACCACAAAGGAAACACCTATAAAGGGGACAAAGAAAACATCCACAAAGGGGATGAAATTAAAGAAACAAAAACCCAAGGAATGAAAAGAAAAAGAAAAATGATAGGGTTGCCACCATGAAAAAAGATTACAGCCCTTCTCAACAGTGCTCCTCCTCGAAAGAATAACAAAGAAAAAAGAAAGAGAGAAGGATTAGGATTTATCATTTGTCAATTAAAAATCTTACATGAATAAATATTAAGAAAACCAAATCAGTTAACTAAAATACAAAATTATTGAATTATGCTAAGATTAGTTCCAAAAGTTTGCGTAAATTACATAAATTTAAAATGTGTCTTTGAATACCAAAATATTAAATTTTTTATATTTAAAATGCCAAGAGTTTTATCCTTGCTCTTGTTTGGCTTGCCTCTAGCGGTGCCAAGGGACCTCTATTGATCATGATCCTTTACATTCTAAGCTTCTTTATATATATATATATATATATATATATATATATATATATATATATATATATATATATATATATATATATATATATATGTAGAGTACATAATTATTTTTTTTATATGACACTACCTCTGTTCTCAAATTGTTGTTTAATTTTACATGTGCATATAAATTAATGAAATGATTTAAAAGGTCTCAAAGGTAAAAAAGTTAAGGTGTATTTTATAAAATTGTCTTATTAGTTAATTATTTACACCTACTTCTCTTTCCCACTACCTCCTTTTTCTCCTCCAAATTCTCTCTTTCATTTATTTCAAATGATATAATTGGAAAAAATAGCTAACATTATCTAGGCTTTTTTAAAAATAATTATTCATAGAATAACAAAATTTTAAAACTAAAGATTTATTTGAGAATAGAGATAGCATATAATCATCAAGAAAAATTCCTAGCGCTTGTCAAGACATTAAGAGAGGCAAGTTTCTTTTGGCTATAGTAGGAGTGTAAGAAGATTTAGGTAACTAGTGAACCCAACCAATTGGAATTCTAACCCCGAAATCAATTTGGATTGGTTCAAGTTATTGGGTCACATTAGGTAAAAACTAATTAAACCTAATATTAATAGGTTCAGGTATTTGATTTCATAAATTTCAATTTATTAAAATCGATCATATATTATATGAGATTTTTGTTATTTTTTCTATATAAAATGTTTTTAATTAATAAATCATACTTTAGTCATGTCTATTGATGTTATTAATCTATATATGTATATAAAATTAATAAAATTTTAGGAGATTTAAATTTTGTGATTTTTTAAAAAACAATTTGTATTTTTTTTTCATTTTAATTGAGATAGACATAAAATAATAATAATTGGGTAATCCAATTACTTGAACTGAACCAATCCAATTTTAATTGGTTTGGTTTGGGTTTGGCTACAAAAATCTATGAATCCAAACCAAACTGAATCAATTTAAATTGATGAGCTTAAATTCATTTTTTCTTCTAATCCAAACCAACCCAGGTCGATTACATCACTAACCTATAGCATCTTGCTTGGCTGCCCCCTCATTTGGTATGTATAAAAGACAATGGAAGTATATATAAAAGGTTTAGCACGTGGAAAAACTTATAATACTTTACTCTAATTAATTAGTAATAAAATGAATTACACAGTTCATCTCATTATTTCACATGAATGGTTATCAAAGTTTTAGAGCAGTATGTTCAACTTTTTAAAATTTGTTTTGTTGACTTACTGTTGAATATCAAACATAATCTTTAACGATGGGACACATTGGTACAAATTTCAAAATGATGAATCTGCGATTGAGATTTTACAATTCTGTAACCAAAAAACAAAACCGTTTACAATTCAATGTATTAAAGTATAAACATACTCGTTCTTTTTTGGTATGAAGAAATGAAGTAACATTTCATAGTTCTATAATCATTTTTAAACAAGGCAATTCATATCATTAACAAGCTTGTCCCATGTACTTTTACAAAAATAATACCATATTAATTTCTCTTATCAACATACTCATGGTCAATAAAGAAATAAATCATTTAGCAATAGTTTTAACGCCTCGAAGTTTTGGGAATTTTTTAAGAACATATAGATAGATATCTGTAAAAAAATATATATATATACACATATAAGAAAATAACTATATTTATTATACTATCCACTCACTGTACTCAAGCCAAGTGGTGGGACTTCCTCTATGAAGCCAAGGAATCAACCGGTTGCTCTTCTTGGAGATCTAACAGCATAGACATCATTGAATAAGCACTCATTAGTTATATAAACCATGAACTAACTCAACTAAATATATCCTATCATCAAAAACCTCTAACATCAAACCCTAGGTTTTTCAACCTAGGCTCAAAGAACAGAACCTAAGAAGGGTTGTGATTTACTCTTGAAAATAGTAAAAACTAGGGCTTAAGACTCACCTTTGATTGTCAAGAAGGAGAAAGAGACAAGATGGGTGTATGGGCTCCAACTTGTTGGGGGGAGCCTTGCAGGGGAGATTCAAATAAACAAATTAAGTGAGGAAACCACACAAGTAAACTAGACACCATCTCTTGACGCAAAACCTCTAGACAATATGGGTCCATGGGTCCTCCCATACTATGTCTCCTCTTTTAGTTCATTCACAAACCCATGTGATACCTCACCTTTCACTTGAAACTCCAACATAACTAATTAACTAGCCTAGGATTTTCTCAAACTCAAAGGTCAATCTCCTCTTAATGCCCAAACCACTTATTATGGAGAGTTGATCAAAGTTAGTGTTAGAATGTTGGAGAAATAGTAGATGGAGAATATAGATTTGGTGGAAAGTGAAGAAGAATATTTTTTTTGTTTTTGTGGTTGTGGGGAGGGGGTTTCCCTGATAGAGGGATTCAAAGGGAGGAGAGAATAGAAGTGTTGGCATGGCCCCTACCCCATCCCATTGACATTTCTATTTATATAAAAAAGACAATTAAAAAAAATAAGAATTAAAGTAAGAGCATTCTTATTTGATATAAATAAAAATCTTAGTGTTGATAATATATTACATGCATGTATCAAACATAACAAATCTTAAGAATTTAAAAAATTCATACGATGAAATTGTAACATATATATTTACCTCTTTTAATGACTTCAATATAAATTAATGAACGGGTGTTACATGAATGAGGTTTTTTTTTTGGCTTGAAAGAAAATTATATTCATAGATAAGTCTAATGATACTTACAAATTAAAAAGATTGTCTAAATCTAAATTGAATAGAAAACAAGTATATTCCACATTCTAAACTAGCCAATGATCTATCGCCCGAAGACTATCGATGTCAATCGTATCTTTTATAACAAAGACCAATTTGAAATATGCTGAGGCATGAATAATGTATGATGCCTCCTTCCTATCTTTGTATCTATAAGACCATAACAAAAAGAAGGCCAAAACACTGATAAAGGAGATGAAAACACTACAAAGGAAACACCCATAAAGGTACAAAAAACCCACAAAGGGGATAAAATTAAAGAAACAAAAACCCAAGGAATGAAAAGAAAAAGAAAAATAGGGTTGCCACCTGAAAAAAAGATGACAGCCCTCAATAATGCTCCTCAAAAGAATAACAGAGAAAAAAGAAAGAGAAAAGAAGGATTGGGGTTTATGATTTGTCAATTAAAAATCTTACATGAATAAATATTAAAGAAACCAACTCAATTAACTAATATACAAAATTATTGAATTATGCTAAGATTAGTGCAAAAAAATTCGTGTAAATTACATAAATTTAAAATGTGTCTTTGAATACCAAAATTTATTTTTTTCTTGTATTTAAAATTATCCTTGCTCTTGTTTGGCTTGCCTCGAGCGGTGCCAAGGGACTTCTATGGATCATGATCCTTTACATTCTAACCTTTTATATATATATATATATATAGTAGAGTACATAAAAGGTTTTTCCTTTGATATTCATAGGGTACCATTATTCCTGTAATTAATGGTTGTGATTTGATAGATTTAAAAAACTTGAGTTAGTGGGACACATAACTTATTCTTACCCATAAATAACTAAGAGATTAACCATTAAATTTTATAGAATATTGAAGAAACCCTTTAATTTAAATATTTTTTAGTCTTATTTTTTCAAAGATTATATAAACTAAGCTCATGTGAAAGAGTGAGTTAAAGTGTTAAATAACTTCGATATTTCAAAAGGAGAATATAATAATTCCAAAATAAAAATAACTTTTTTATAAAGAAATTGGACAGTTTTTATATATTTTTATTGAGGTATATTATTTGGATCATCTGCCCTGCCTTATCCACAATTGGTGTGTTGGCCCACTAAATTGAAATCAACATCTCATTCAATGATAGATAGGATGTAAGGGATTGTCCTTCACATAATAAATATAAATAATATTTTTCTTAATTCCATAAAAAAAAGTCAGTTTTCAACATATTTTAATTGAGCAAACCTAGAAAACCACCTAGTGGTCCTATAAAAAAAAATGTCAAACTAATGCACTATGTGATATGATAACAAGGCCTACAGTCGCGGAATATTTTGGAGCGTGAAATTGGATGGCATCTTAAATTGGAATAGGCCTAACTATCTCGACCCCAAAAATTAATTCATGAAGGACAATTGTCAACCCTAAGCAATATCTTTTTAGCAATGTGAGAGTCTAAATTTTGAGAAACAGAAACAACATATATAAAGAAGCAGTTGCCATGTTGCCATGGCATTGTCGCCATAGCTGCTTGAGGTGAGTGACAAATTGGTGTGTGGGTGAGGGGCGGTGAGGATTAGGATGAGGATGAGATTTGCCACGTTTGGCACACGAGAGTACACGACTGCATGCAACTTTGATGGCTCATGCTCAATTAATCCATATCCACACTACTCTGAGGGTTGATGAATGGGGACTCAAAATATTCCTTGTTCCCTTGGGCCCTCATTACAATTTTTTTCTTGATGTATATAGATATAGGTATGTAGAGTACGTAACCCATTTATTATCTCTATCTACTATATATATATATATACCTGTGTGTGTGTGTGTGTGATTCTGATCAAGGAAAGTGATGAGAAACTCCTAAGGATTCGTTTCTTTTTTGGATAATGCTGAAGGATTCGTTTCTACCAAACATGTTTGATATATAAACAGCTCTCAGTCGCTATATTCCCACAATCCCAGTAATTTAATTGGTATTTAAAATTAAATGATTCTTTTAATAATCTTCTAAATAGTTGCCATACAAAATTATTTCATCGTCAAACACAACACCAAACGCACTCTTTTAAGTCCTAACATAGTTTTATTGCCCCTTTGTTCTTATGACCTTTTATATTTGAAAATTTCTATTTATTGTAATTTTATCTTTACAATAACGCTGATCATTATTGGACAAATCTATTGCCAAAAAGTAATTGAACCAAGCCACTAACATTTCAATCCCACAATATAGTAAGAAAACATCTAGAAGGCTTTTAGGAGTCTTATCCATGGGCTTTTAAATTGAAGCGTAAACATCTAGGTTTGCAAACAATCATCTATAATATACTTTCAAAACTTTATTCCTCATTGTATAATGCTAACAAACGTAGATAAGTATGTTAATTAAACTAAGTAGATACAACGAGGACCACTAGCGTCATATGTCAATGAAATGAAAACAATTGATGCATTTGCAGGTCGCACGTAGATATCAATCATATCATGAAATAAAACTATAATCAAACGTATCATATTGTTGAAAGATTAGTCATGATTATAACATATTGCCATTTTATAATTCATGAAGGTAACACGAATATATATACTAACACGAATATATATACTGTAATCATGATGTGAAAAGGGTATCGTCCAAAATCTTCTCTTTTCTTAATAAACGCAATAAATAATGTGTTATCCTCTGTATGGATTCTAATCATTCATCAAATAACAACCTGTCCGTTGAAAACGATATTTGATATTTGAATTATGTGTTGTTATCCATTGAATACTTACATAATGGAGTCTTATTTATTTATTTATTTTGGTGTGACATAATGGAGTCTTCGTTTATCTATATAAATATACCTTCACAATCAAAATATAATATATTCTATAAAAACTTTAAAATTGAAAAAGATCATAATCCAAAACAAATTGATCATAGCTTAATGCATCATAAACATTTCCTATTTGACAGATCTGTTTTTTTTCGTGAATCCGATACCTTTCCCCTTTAAAATGCTATAAATCGGTAAAGTTTTTTTCTGGTCAAAAATTGGTAAAGTTTTAAAGAGACATAAATTAAGCTTGCTATGCAACGTAGTGAAAGTGAAATAGCTTGAGCCTGCACCTATGAATTATGATGTCCTGCGGAGAAACCAACGCCTATGTGGCTTCAACAAATGTTATCGTCGGGTAAATGGTCGGCGGCCTGCACCTGCCACCAACTTTGGCTTTTAGTATCCAACCATTAAGGGTGTGTGAATTATACTTGTGAAAAATGATTATTTTAATGATAACATATGATTGCTTAGTATTAATTTTTGACTTAACACATCTACGATATTTAATAACCTTTTAATGAATTAAAATTTTTATCCATTCAATTGTTAAATTATAATTATTCGTGTTAAATTTTACAAAATAAAAGGTTAAACAACAATGAAATGATGATGAAATAATTCTGATCCTATAATTTTTAAATATGTATTGCATTAATTTTAATATATGTAAAATAATGTATTGAATAATTAAATTAATGCAAAATTTTATAAATATGCTCTATAAAACATGATTATCCAACAATTTAAATTGCTAAAAATCTCCCAGACAGAAGTTATTCAATTTGTAAGATTAAAATTATATTTATATCAGTTTCAATTTTATGATTGTTAATACTAATAAAATTAGCTTTATATTTGACTGAATTAAAAATAATTTTAAAATAATATTTTTTATAATAAAATTTTAGAAAATATCAAATTCTTATAATCCTTTTTTCCAAACATGTCATGTTTATGATGTGTTTGTTTCAGATTTTTTTTTAATAAAAGTATTATGAAACTTAAATTTTATATATAACTAAAAAACTGAAAGAAACTTTTTTAAATATTCTGATTATTTTAAAATTTTATTTAAATATATGAAAATTAATTTCTTTTGGTTGAAAAAAAATACATCTAAACGCACACTTAATGCATTCAACACTGATTCAGTAAGAGAGAAAATTCATTATTGGGAAAGGAAGTTAATCTTTCTCAAGCATGCACTGATTGGGGTTTGTTGTAGCAGTAAGATACTAAAAACAAATTCACAAACGTGTTATATGTTATTGGAGATAACGGAGTGGGAGATTTTATTTTTCAACCAAAAAAGAACGCTGCTGCTTGATTAGATACCAAAACAAAATTTGATAGTGACAACGCATTAGGCATTCTGCATGCACTTGAATATGGCTTAACTTAATGACACAATCATTGACTTACAATACTTTAATATGTATTAGTTAAAGAATTGAACTTTGAACCAACATAAGTCTTGTCCTTTTTCTAGTAACTAAGTCTCATTATTATTGATCAATATTGGGGATTAGTTAAGAATCATCCTTTATTTTATTGTTGGCCAGTTCCATTTAGCACAGCTTTACTTAACTCTCAAACTACGAACTGCACATATTTTCCTACCATGAGCATCAACAAAAGTCTTCAACCAATCTTGACCCGCAAAGTTTACTCCAAATTTCGTAGCACACTTTTAACATATGTCGCATACCTACCACTATACACCTATGACCAAAAAAAAAAAAAAAAAATTTAATAATGTTCCTTGCCATAGAAGTTGCGTGGTTCAAAGCTGATTGAAAAAAAGAAAAAAACATAGAAATTAATTAAATTGGTTGAATTGGGACCATGCCCCGGTCTTGCAATTTGATAAGATGATCTGAAGGTTCAAGGTTTGAAGTTCTCTGCAATAGATATTGAAAGCAACCAATCATATAGAGACAGTTTACCAGATCACTTGAACAATTGAACAATTTGAGGAGTTGTTGCGTAAGGAACTTGGCCTGGTTGGTAATAGTGGGCTGAAAACCTGAACCCATACGATCATGGCTATATCAACCGGATATGAGATGAGCCACAGCTTGCCTTCTTCATTTTTTTTTTCAATTTGGATTTTATTTTGGATAATGCTTTTTTTTCATGTTTGGTTTGTTTATCCAATGCAGCAATAGGACTAGGACTCGTTGAACTATATTAACAATTTAATATTGTAATTGGGAGTTCAGTGGGCCAGGGTATGCCAAGGGAATAAATATGAACCATGTGTTTCAATCGATTAGGTAATAGGATAAGTAAGCCGATCCTTTTGGCGAACCATTATAATGCATTATCAATTATATAGAGTTTTTCTCTTTGGTAGAGAATTATATAGAGTTTAATCAACTTTTAATTGGTTTAATTGATTTAACATTTATTTATTTTTAAATAAGATATTAAATCTAAGAGCCATCCTTGGTGGCTGAACGTATGAAAACGTACGAATTCCCCTCGGGCGTTTCATGTTTGTTGATGACATATGTATTAAAAAAATTTAATCGAATGGTGCACACCATTTGCCTAGAAATTCACACAACAAATATTCGACCCATTAATCTTTGCTGTAGATTTAGGTATTATGAATATTAAACAAATTAATTGCGAGAAAGTTATATTTTTTCTGGTACATTAAAATTTAGGTTGAAGAAAATCGTTTAGCTATAGAACATTCTTGCACTCATTTAATGTTTATATGATACTTATAAATGACTTACTAATGGAGGAAATCTGAAAATTGAGTTTAAGTCATATATATATATATAGGTGCATAAATGAAAAATCGATAAGATGAATTAAAATTTGACTTTTATTTCTATAATGAAGCAATTTGACTTAAATTAGATAACTCAAAATTAAAAAATACCAAATATTTAGAATGTGTTTGATTAAAGGGTAAAAAAATTATTAATGAGTTTATCAAATATAAAACTATTCATATATCTCTACTCATTAATTTAAATTTTTGGAAGAAGAATACTGCATAATATAATAATAGAGCTTTTATGACTAAATGGTTAAACATTCAATCCTTGACATCCCTTAATTTGATAAATTGTTCACTTTTTAATACTAGAAAGAGGCATTCACATGAATATATGTTAGATTAATTATTCATGTATTTTAATCCATTAAATTAAGTTTTTAAGACAGATAATTTCATATGCCTTTATCTAAACTAATAAGTGTGATGCTGAAATGGTACCTATTTCATAGTTCATAATATAATTAATTTTTAGAATAAATAACTTATATAGTCCCTCAAGAAATTTTGCAAGACTATTTAGCCCTTCAAAAACTGAAATTAAACTCATTGTCCCTTAAGATTTTAATAATAGGACATATTAGTCCCTCATATGTATTTGATTCTTTAAACACTAATGGAATTGCACATTAATCTACTAACATGATATTAAGTGATGTATATATTATTTGAAGTAGAATAGAATTTAAAATGAATCATTTTGGTGGTTGAAATTCACAAAATGAGTCATTTAAATCTCTATTACAAGTTATAAGTGACTCATTTTATGTAATTTTAACACCAAATAAGTTTAATATATTCCAAAATAGCATCATTTAGCTTGCTCTAACGTTTTAACGGACGTCGTCATTTACCTACCATGTGTATAAGTCTATTAATGAAAAATTAACAGCGAGACTAATGTGTCTATCATTTTCAATCTGAGGACATGAGATTAACTTTCTTAGGACCTATAAAATTCATCTAATACCAATACCTTCTACATAACTTGTGATTGAAAATTTACCACGCGTCACTAACTAAATTTATTAATATTTTAAATATTCATAATTAAATTACAACCCTTTTATTCAAAAAGTTACAGTACCTTTTGAGGACCATAATAAAAATTTTAAATTAATTTATTTTCTTAAAGGATGAAATAATCCAACATAAAAATCTTAAAAGATCAAATAGGTGTTAACTCTCATTTTTATTTTTGATTTTGGAAAACAGTTGTCAGAAGATGATGTGTTATGATTTGTTATGACTTATCTGAAATGGATCAGATTCAATCCATGAATCATAATCCGAATTCCACAGCATCTTGGGAGGGGCGTATACTTCGTTGTCACCATAAAACACGTCCAAATCTAACTTTGCTGCTGCTTTTTGCTGGGGTCATCTGTACGGCTTCACAGAGCTTTTTTTTTTTTTTTTTTTATCATAATGGCCTTCACATTTCTTATATCCCTAAGAAACCTTCATCATCATCATAATCCTCAACAATAGTATGCAGCCTCAACGTATGGAAGATTTTTTCAAATTTCTAGTTGGGAGCTGAATGGGGTTAATTGTGCTAGAAATCTGTTCCTTAATTTTACCACCCAAATTTTACATTGTAAAAAGTGATTATTATAATATGGATGACAAGATGGTGATCTTAATTAAGGTTGAAATATGTATATTTTTGTACTTAATTATTAAGTTTTAATCTATCCTTTTCGGTTTGATGCGAGTGAGGACTACAGTAACGTTTTCTAAATTAACGGATTCGAGTAACATAACGCAATATCTAGCCTACGCACTATACCCACTACTGATCACAGGTGGCAAAGAACTTCCTTTAAACAAAAGTTTTCATTCACTGTATTTGTTGGGAAAATAGAAAAGTTGATGGTGAGGCGATGATTTTCTAATTTCAAAGTGCAAAAACTTAAAGGTAGTTTCATTTTATGGGTTTTGCTGAGATTAAGGATACTAAAATTGGTAAATTTTAAAATTTTGTTATATGGCAATTACTTTAAAAATTATAATTTTTTATCTTTTTAATATTAATATTTTTTTTTAATTTCTTAAGGGCACTAGTTAGATAAACCCTTATATCATTACTTTTTCTTTGATAGGTTTTATGATAGATCTCTTATCTTTGGATCCATTATAAATCTCCTAATTATTAGTCGTTAAATTAAATCATCTAACAAAAATAATAATCATACAATAGCTAACAATAGAGAATTCATGATGGATCCAAAATTTGGTCTTTTCATTCACTAAAGTATTTTAAAAAATTATTAAATAACAAATTCAAACACCATGTTAGTAAATTTCTTTTCTTCAATTAAGGTACTTTCACATACAGTAATTATTACTTTTTTAAAAATAAAAATTTAAGTTTCTCACTGATCACTTATCAACATAAATTCTTAAATTTATAAAGCCAAATAAAAGCTGACCAGATAATTCAGTTCTTTCATTTTGTGTTAATACCCAAGGAATCTTATATACATAATTACTTCAGTTTTGCATTTGTGGGTGTATATAATCATATTGTCTTCTCAGCCCCTATCCCCAAGTTTTTTCAAACTCACATTTATCTTATGATTGCTTTTTAAAAAGGCATAAATTAAGGGGGAACAAAAATATATGTAGAAAATAAAGAAGATGCTCAATATATATGTTGAATTAGTTTTCCTAATAAAAATAATATTTGCAAACTTTTTTTTATTTTGTTAACAGTTTTTTAGCTAAAGTTCAAAAGAAATTGATTAAAAAAACAAAAAATAATTAAAAACATTTTTAGTGTTCTTAATATATTAAATACAATAAAGACTTTATTTCTGTCTATAATTGTTTTTTCTCAAAAGGATTGGGATTAAAAACAAGGCTCTGTCACAAATTTGAATGTTTGACAAAGAACTCATATTTAGCTGTTTTGGGCTGCAACCGAGGGTGGGTGTGGGACAATACAGATTTGTGTTAGGTTGTCAACTAGGGCCCTGAGATTCTATCACAACCAACCTCTGTCACATTACGAAGCTGTAAGGTATTGCACCATAATCAAGCCAAAATCTCATACTATAGTTATCTGCCCAGTCAACAATATAATAATGCACCATACCAAAAATAATAATAATAATAATAATGCACCATACCAAATGGCTGTAACATATCTTAATGTAGCCGGGCTTTACAATTCAGGATATATATGGATTAGGACACAATGTATGTATCTATTTTGGGTCAATTTTTTCCATATGGATTTTAAATGATGAAAACACTGTATTATTGTGTTTGCAATGGGATGGTTTAGGGTACGCAATTAACTAGAAGCGGATATTGAGCCACAAAATAGACAGAATCTGCTGAGAGCGGATTATGTACCAAATATTTTTGGAGTTTGAAAAATAATATAATGTCTCTTTATAATCTTAGTCTGTAATGACAAATCTTTACCCAAGCTCTTCTACATTCTCTATGCAGCTGGCGGCTTTGGAACAATATCCGTTGGCTGCGGACTATGTTCAAAATCCATATATAAATGAAAATCCCTATCTATTTTTCGGCTTCACAGAACACGTCTTTTTTCCATTTTGGGTCATGAGTCATGATATATTTTGAACTAGAATACGGGGTGCCATTTGTTGTTTTTGGTCAACAATACGGGGTGCTATTGGTTATTACTCTTTTCTCTTTGGTCTGACCATTGTTGGTTAGAACTGAAAGCCTCGCACGGGCCTAGTACAGCATTTAATATGCTTTTTTTCTGAACGGCATGTGTTTTAGGCCTGAGAACAGCATTTTATATTCGTGCGTTGATTCTAAGGTATTGGGCCAAGTTTTCATTTTGGGTCTGCTAGTCCAAATTTAACAAATGGCCTAGTACTGACATAAAACAAAAACAAAATTTACAAAATCTTTTTTGTTTTTTTTACTACTTCGTCCTCAAATCAATTTATGCTATTTGCAATTAAAATTATGTTAAAGCTTCTTATTTGGTTGAAAAATAATTCAAATTTTATTACTTAATTTGAAAACGTAATAGCAAATGTATAAGAAACAATTTTTTTTCCGCTAGTAGATTAGTTGAATATGGGGTGTGAGCATAGTTTTCAACTAGATAATTATTGACTTGATCAAGGAATTTTGTTACTTATCCTTGTCATGATTAAAACGTTTAACCGAATTTATATAAAAATATATAAAAATTTAAATAAAATACAATAAAATGATAACTAATTAACAATTTGACACTCTTTAAGGGGTTCAAATATAAAAATATAAATAAATAACATAAATTATTAAATATTGTTCACATTTTACAATCACGAATCACAATTGACAAATTCAAAACATAATACACAAGTAAACTCCCAAAGTTTTACATCATAAACTCACAAGTCATGACAATACAAACAAAGTTATTGTATTTTTCTATAAGCCATACTAGAATTTTTTTAAGGTTTTAAAAAAAACATCATTTAGCTAAAAAAGAGCAAAAAAAAAACAAAAACAAATAAAGCAAAAAAAAAAATTGACCCATTCATTCCAGTCAACCCCCCAAGTTAACCTGTTACACCGGTTTCGATGGATCTACCAAACAGTGATTTGACCCTTTCACTACTGGTTTCATCTTTCCAGTTGAACTAGCCTTGAGCCATTTTTTATTCTTTGGGTGTGAGGAAGTCATTTCAAGAATAAGTTGAACTTGATGCTAGTTAAATAGCTCAACAATCTTGTTGTGCAAAACACGCTAATCCATAGTATGATTTAATTATATTGGTTTAGGTTAATATTAGCTTGATTTTGTTATTATGTTCTGATCTAATACTAATTTATTGTACTGATTATTCTATGCCTATAAATAGGCACTGCTTCTTTGTAATTGATACAACACTGAAATATATAGTTTACTTAGATTCTTCTTTGTGTTCCTATTTTTCATTATGTTTTCTAATATGGTATTGGAGTCATGACACCCACCATGAAATATTTCCTCCCACTACAATTAGCTCTCTACAAAGAGTAATTTTCTTTTCCCATTTTTTCTATTTCTTCTCCCACTTTCTCATACTTTCCCTGCATCTAAAGTCTAAACACCATTACTTTGTGAATCCCAGGCATTGTTAGAGCCAAATACTTCCTTTTATTCCCTTCATTGCGCTTCCAAATTACGTCTGTTTTCTTCCTTCATATGTTTCAATTTTTATTCACATTTTTAAACTTTTTTTTTTAGATCTTCATAGACGATGCTTCTTGAGATTTGTTGTTGTCTTGGTAATATGCAAAATTTGACTTAACTTCCATATTTGGCTCAAGATTTGTTGTCTTCAAGATCTATTGGATTCATTTCGTTCCCTCATTCGCATATGCCCGCCTTCGTTCCCCGATTCTACCCAAACCCATTTCCATTTTCCTAGTTTGGCCAAGCCCATTTTTGTTTTCCTAGTTTTGCCAGGCCCCTTGCAACTCTTGCCCCCCTATCAATCTCCGTTCAATTGTAATAAGCTTAAAGCTCGATTAGCTTTAGGTTAAGGGTGAATATTCAAATCAATAATTATCCTAGATTTATGTAGATTGATTTAGGCTAATATTAGTTTGAATTTGTTTTGATTTGGTACTAACACTAAAAATACACAGTTTATTCAGCTTTTCTCTTTGTGTTCTTATTTTCCATTTTGTCTTTTAACAATATGAAGTGATCAAATTGAGAAAGGAAACATATTCCTCAACTGCAGGTCTAAACGAAGCACTTGATAGGTAAATGAACTAATTAGATCACCAAATAAAATATTAACAAATAGTTTAATATAAGGTATATTGAAAATCACAATAGTCAAAAGTAAATGTAGGACTACATACAAAGGAAATGTGGTAAAAAAAAAAAGTGTGTACAGTGCTAACTTGCCAAAGCCAAAAATGTAAAATGCCGAAAAATAAAAGCTAAAATGTAAAGGGTGTAATGTAAAACATGCACCTAAATAATGACATGAAAAAATTGACCAAGTTTTACTTTTGGATGGATTTTCTTATATTGAAGTGGATAAATGTGTGTATACAAAATTAATTGATGATGAATATGGATTATTTACTTTTATGTTTATAATATGCTTATCTTTAGTACTAATCTTGATATTGTGCAAAATATAAATATACTCGAGTCAAAATTTGATATGAAAGACAAACGAAACAAGTGTGATTTTATGTGTTAAAGTTATAATGAAATGTGATAATGTAATAACAAACAACATGTTGTAAAGCTTCTATGAAAGTTTGAACATTGTATTGTCAAACCTATGAGTACCCCTTATGACACCGACACTCATTTAAACAATAGGAATGACCCTATTGCTCAATTCAAGCATGTAAATAGATTATTGAGTGGTGGCTTGTCACTTGCATATTAGCTGAGAAAATTATAATTGTCAAGTTTACTAAGCCCAATGCCTTCTGTGTCTGAACACTATGATATCAAAGTGACAATAACTATTGCGATCAATAAGATATATAGTTGTAGAAGTAGATACATTAGGTTGAAACATAAGAAGTGAATCTATTGATTATGTGAAACAAGAAGTGAATCTTGCAAATCCTTTGATCAAGCCTCCTTGAAGCACTGTTATGAATGTTACATTGAGGGAAATAATACTTAAGTCGATTTGAAATTAATGGTGATGGAAACTCAAGCTTGTGAGCGGGAATCCCATGAATGGGTTCATGTAGACACTACTAAAATCTGTCAAATAGCTGCAAAATTTTCTAATGGATTTTATTTAGATAATACCTATGAACTTTGCCTCGAATTCCAAAATCCATAACAAAATTTGAAAGCAAGGGCGAAGCTAGACAATATTCGAAGAAAGGGCCAATACTTAATAATTAATTTTATGCTAACAATTTATAAATATTTTTTTATTTTTTTTAACTGAAAAATTAATTACAAGCCATATTGTATAAAAAAAAATTCAACATTTCACCATTAAAACTCAACATATCTATCTATTTAAACACAAAATATATGCAATGTATTGCCTAGTAGAACAAAGAGTTAACGCTCATTTTAGTCCATGACTTTATACTTGTGAGTCATTTTAGTCGATAACTTTTAAAATGGGTCAAATTATTCCTTGACATTGCAAAATGTAAGTCAATTTAATCTCTTATCCTACTTTTATTTAACAATTTGTCAATCAAATGATGACGTGTAACATTAAGTGATACCTTTGTTAAGGATATCAGAGTTGGGTTCAATCCAATTATAATAAACACTTTATAGATGTGAGCGGAAGCATGCCCAAATTTATGTAGAAGTAAAATAAAATAAAACATGTGAACAATACTTTATAGTGGGACCCACTTGTCATTTATTCAGCCAACGTAACAAAAAATAAATCAAGAGAATTGTACACCAAATTTTAACATCGAAAACCTCTCCAATAATCAAGAAAAATCACATGCCAAACTCTAAAAAATACTTCATTATATTCGAGAATAAGTGCAATATAGTGTATCCCTAGACTCTCTTCCTCTACAATTTATAGTATTATGGAGACCTAGAGAATATATCCAAATCTCCAATGTATATGCACTCACTACACTTTTGGAATTTATCAAACCCTTTCTATATTTTCTCTTACTACAAAAGCTTACACGCTTCTTCTATTACGTTGAAAGATGTTTTCAGCTGAGATGATCATTTCCATTTGATGCCTCGCTCTATTTAAAGAGCCTCAAAAGACATGATGCATTAAATGCATATCAACTCCCCAATCATTACCATATGACTTTTGCATGTGAAACCAACAATTCTAGCCTCCATTATTGACATTATATTCGCACACTGGAAAATCTACAAGCCAAAATTGTTAAAAACCTGGGCTTAAAAAGCAAGCTACACCTAACAATTCTCTACCTTGGCTTATATTTTGTGATAATCATCAAACTCTACAAATAATGACCAAGTCCAGACTTGAACTTATCAATCGATAACAATTTTGTTATCATATTGGTTGGTTTTATTGTGGCTATCTTCTGAACTCCAATTGTACCGTTGTTGATACTTTCTTTGACAAAATAAAGTCCAACATCAACGTGCTTAGTCCTTTCATGATTGACTAAGTTTTTATCTAGATGAATGGGGCTTGCTTTGACTATCACAGTGTACAATTGGTACATGTTGATTCAACCCAAAGCTATTCGAAAGACTGTGCACCCAAATTCTTTCTTTAATAGCCCAGTTAAGGCCATATACTCATTTTTAGTAGTTGACAATGCCATTGTAGACTTGCAATGTCACCTTCCAGTTAATAGTACATCCAAAGATTGTAAAGATATAACTTATGAATGATCTCATTTTATCCAAGTCACTTGCATAATTAGAATCTCCACAACCTAAAACTCCATGACTCTTTTGACCTTCAAACACTAAATAGACATCGGTAGAACCTCTTAAGTATCGAATGATCCATTTCATAGCTTCCTAGTGTGCCTTTCCAGATTTGCTCATAAATCTGCTTAACACACTAACTATATGTTAAAGATCCGCTTTAATGCATACCATGACATACATGAGACTCCAACTGCACTAGAATAAGATGTATGAGACATATGCTCCACCTCTTCCTCAATTCTCTACATTGCTTCCAAGATAGCTTAAAATATGCAGCTAATGGAGTGCCAATTAGTTTGGACTAATCCATATTGAAGCATTAGCACTTTCATAATGTAACTTTGTTGCCTCAAGCAAAATCTGCCACTATGTCGCTTCCTACAAATCTCCATTCCAAGAATGTTCCTTATTGCACCCAAGTCTTTCACCTTGAACTCTTTTCCCAATTGAGATCTTAACATACTAATTTTAGCTGAGCTACAATTAACATATCATCTACATACAACAATAGATAAATACTTAAACCATTTGGAAGCTCCTTTGAGTAAATGCAACTATCACACTGATTTCAACTATATTCAGGACCAATCATAAATAAATCAAACCTTTTGTACCACTGCCATGAGGACTGCTTCAAGCCTTATAGTGACTTTTTTAATAGGACAACATGATCCTCCTTACCAAGAACTATGAATCCCTCTAATTGACTCATGTAGATATGCTCTTCTAGCTCACCATATTAGAATACCACCTTCACATCAAGCTACTCAGCTCAAGTCAAATGTACTCACAACAGCTAATAGGATTTGAATAGAGCTATGCTTTATCATAGGAGAGAACACTTCATGGAAGTCAATACCCTCCTTATGAGTATAACCTTTTGCTACTAGTCTTGCCTTGAGCCTTGGGGGTTCAATGCTAGAGATTCCTTCTTTCCTTTTGCAAACCCATTTGCAGTCAACTACTCATTTCCTTTATGGAAGTTGTACCAAATCCTACATCTAATTTTTTTTAAGAGACTCAATTTCCTCATTTGTTGTTATTTGCTAGTGCTTAGACTCCTTGTTCTCTGTTGCATTAGAGATTCACGATAAGTACATGGCTCATCTTTAATTGTACCATCCGCCATAGCCAAGGCAAAGGCTATAAGATTTACATATGATGAGTCAAGTGCATCATAATAGAATCTAGATATCTTTATAGTTTCAGAATTTATCGCCCCTCTACCAGGAGCAATACTGTATCGCTATGCTTCTCTAGTTTCTTCACCAGCATCATCATAGTCAGGTTCATCTAGTTGTTTTACATTAGGTTAAGCAATCCTTGAAGTACTTGGCTAATTCATTGCATTTTTTTTCTTGTTTCACTTTCTCACAACCAATCTCTAGCTCCACTTGCTTTTTAGCACCATGATTTGTCTTTACTTCATCTAAGTTAGACTCATTCTTTTGATTTAGCATTGATGCCTTATCAAAATTTACATATTTACTGACAATGATTTTGGGTGAACTTACATTTTCTCTATATCACAATCTATAGCCTTTCACCCTTCATGCATATGTTAGAAATATACACTTTCTTTCCATCGTCTAAATTTACCATCACTCACATGGGCATATGCATGACAACCAAATATCTTCAAATCAAAATATTTTACAGGTCAATCGGACCATACCTCTTGTGGAATCTTCAGATCAATAGCAATTGATGGAGATCTATTTACCATGTTTAACTGTATTGACAGCCTCAAACTAGAATGATTTGGGAAGTGTAGCATTAATTCACATGCATCTCGTATGCTCAGAAGTATTATGTTCATTCGTTCTACAACTCCATTTTGTTGTGGTGTTCCTGGTACAGTATGGTTCCTCACTATACCAGCATTTCTGCAAAACTCTGCAAATTCTATGCTGTAAAATTCTTTGTTATTGTCAATTCCAAATCTCTCGCTAACCTTGGAGTTGCTGCTGACCATGGCTTTCCATTATTTGAATTTGTTAGACACCTCTTTTTCTTCTTCAGGAAATAAATTCGGACTTTTCTAGAATAATCATCCAATAGATTAAGAAAATGACAAGCTCCACCTAGCGAGTTAATAGGATGGATCCCAAACATTCAAGTGGACATACTCTGATATCCCTTTATTGACATGTTTACCAGAATTGAACTTCACCCATTTCTGCTTTCCAAATACACAACTTTCACAAAATTCAAGCTTACAATTCTTCAAGTCTTTCAGGAGGCCTTTGGCAACAAGTATAGTCATTCCTTTCTCACTCATATGACCAAGTCGTGTGTGCCACAATCGTGTAGAATCATCACTTTTTTTAGAGGATAGAACAATAGTAGTTCCATCTACCTACTTCCCAACAATAGATAGATCCCTTCCTACAACTTTCCTTTCAACACCACCATTGAACCTTTGAACACCTTCAAGAAACTACCTTCACCAGTGAACTTGTACCCCTGATTATATGGGGCACTCAACAAGATCAGGTTCCTACCCATTTTCGGTACATGCCATGCTTGAAACGTGCTTTTAGTACCATAATCCAAATAGACTTACACATCTCTATAACTTGCAATCAGAATTATTCTATTATCCCCAATCTTACTTTTCCTTCCATATTTTATAGGAAGAAAAAGCTTCGATTATGTGTCATGTGAAAGGATGCACCAGAATGTAGAATCCACTCATTTCCCATATCATTTAGGAATACCCTCAAGGCTGAACCAAATTCACTATCATCAGAACTTTCAATTGTTTTGTTGGCACAATCACATGATTTCTCCATTCTTTGAGCAATTTCTTCTAATCTATCCCATTTGTTGACAAGGAAAGCACTTCATTAACTTATGATTTTTAGACTTTGATCTTTTCTTGCTCTTGCTTCCTAATCCTCTTTCTTGACTACACTCTCTCATCACGAACAACCTATTTATAGAAATTTCAGCATTATGTTTGGATACTAGCTTTGGTACTCCTTTATCACCAATGATTCTTTGACATTTTTTACTGAGACGTTGGACCTACAACAAAGTATGGTATCACATAAATTGTCATAGGATAGAGCAGTGAAGTCAACAAGATCATGGCTTGATCAACATCCTTTACTTTGATTCCAGTTGCTCCAATCTTAGATCATCCTGTTGAAGTCATCTATGTGCTCTTTCATTGGTTTTCCTCTAGAATATTTGAACGTGTATAACCATTTCGTTTGATAAAGTTTATTAGACAAGGTATTTATGGAATATTTATCTACCAAAGCCTTCTATAGTGAAACAACAGTCTTTTCTTCCATGACCTCTCACAGAACATTGCCTGCAAGGCTCAAATGTATAGTACTCCATGCTTTGACCATCATCTTCGCTTCTTGTCATCAGGTTATTATTCTAGCTTTTTGCCTTTGCCCTCCAATGCCGTTGAATGACCTTGCTAGTCTAGGAATGCATGCAACTTCAGCTTCCATAATTTGAAGTCGTTGGACACGTCAAACTTCTCCACTTCAAATTTTAGCACTAATATCTTGAATCTGAAACCAAGTGGCTTTGATACCACTTATTAGGGATATGAGAGTTAGGTACACCTCTAGTGTAATAATAAACACTTGATAAATATAAGCGGAAGCACGTCTAAATTTATGCATAAAGTAATGGATAAAATAAATAATGCTTTACAATGAGTCCCACTTATCACTTATTCACACCAACAAAAAATAAATCAAGAGAACTGCATACCAAATTTTAATATGGAAAACCTTTCTAATAATGAGGGAAAAATCATAGGCCAAACTCCAAAAAAAATTCCACTAAATTTGTGAATAAGTATAATATAGTGTATCCCAAGTTAGACTATCTTCTACTATACTTTCTAGTATTACAAAGACTTAAAGAATATACCCAAATCCCTATGTATACCTACCCACTACACTCTTGGAATTTATTACACATTCTATATTTTCTCTACCTATAGGAAGCTAACACTACTTCTTCTACGTACCATTCCTGAAAGATGTTTTCAACTGGGATGATCATTTCGTTTGATGCCTAGCTCTATTTATAGAGCCCCAAAGGACATGGTGCATTAAATGCACATCAACTCCTCAACCATCACTATATGACTTTTGCATGAGAAACTAGCCATTCTACCCTCAGTTGTTGACATTGGCACATTGTAAAATCTACAAGCCAAAATTGTTAAAAACATGGGCTGCAAAAAGCAAGCCATACCTAACAATTTTGACATATCATGTGTCATTGAAGTATAATGAAGTTTAAAATAACTCATTTTAGTGTTTAAAATTGTATAAAATAATATTTTATGACTTGAAAATGAGATTTAAATGACTCATTTTGTGTGATTTTACACACCAAAATAAGTTATTTTAAACTTAATTATATTTAGATGATATAAAGTATATCAAATACATTATCATTTAACATTAACACATTATCATTTAATTGATGGAGTGTTAAATAAAACTTGTTGAGGGACTAACATGGTTCACGCTTTGCAATACGTAAGGATTAATTTGACTCATTTTGAAAGTCTAGACTAAAATAACTAACGAATGTAAAGTCAAAGATTAAAATAAATATTAACTCTAGAACAAAAGAATATCAGATTGTCTAGTATATTATTTAAATATTTAATTAAATAAAATATTTATTAACTTAAAAGTTTATTAAAAAATAGAGGGGCCAAGTGTTAAAAAAACAAAAAGATTATATGAAATTCAAGTTTTTTAGTGGGGCAATTGCCCCCTTTAAATCTAACTAGGCACCACCCTTATTTCCAAGTAACGTTCCCTTCATAAGTTCAAATTTTTTTGCTGCAAATTTTTGCTGAGTTATTTCACATGTATTATTTTTGCATGTAATCTTGTAGATAAAATGTCAACAAACTTGGTCAAAGTCATTTTTGCAGCTAAATTTGCGAGAAACAATATTTGTAAATTTAGCTACGGATTTTACTGTGACTTATTGTTTCCTACAAATTTTTTCATGTGAACTCAACTGCAAATTTTGTTGCAACTCAACACGTTTAAGTTTGGGTCTGTTTGGATGTTGGAATTTGAATTATAATGTAGAATTCCAATTCCAATTCTTTTGGAATTGACAATTCATAAGAATGAGTTAGGAATTAAGAAGAGTTAATTTCAATTGTTTTTCAATTCTATAGAATTGAATTGTGAATTCATGATTCCAATTCCACATGTTACCCCAAATATGAAAACTGGAATTGGGCTGTCTAATTCCAATTCCAAGCACCAACTTCATGCTGAAAGTCAAACGAGACGTTATATTTAGGACTCTCTTCGTTTCAAGAATAACTGGAAAAAATCAAACAATACAATATTAAGGAAAACAAAGCACGTACATCTTGATAAAAGTAGAAAATTATGAGTTAACAAAACTATCATTCTATAGTTATTGTTATTAATCTTGGTAAACGTATTGATTACTTAACTAACACATTTATATTAAGGGTATAAATGGAAGAAAAAATTAATACTACTTAGATATTGTAAATAGATAATATTCTGAAATATAAAAAAGTTAAAAACCGACAATTATTCTAAAATGGATGAAGTAATGCATTATCATACTGCTTTGACAAATCAAAGCCTCGTGTCTAATGATAATCGAATAAAAATTTTTCATATTTATTATAATAAACTTATAAGATCAAGTAACTTTTGTTAGTCAGAGTAATGAGATACATATAGAAAAATATTGATAAAATTTTTGCCAGAAATAATTATAATAGTTATTGGATGAAATAAATTAGTATGAATTACTTGTTTATCTAAAAGTTAATAATCATACATATCACATCATTCTCCAAATAAAATTCCGATAAAGTTTATGGATCTTACGTACTTTACTAAAACTTTGGCTTTTTGCCAGTTTTCCCATTTTTAGTTAGCACATTTTGTCATAACCAACGCCATAGGTGATTAGCTCTATTGATCAATATTTAGCTTATATATTGCCATGACCTGGGTTTAATTCTCAGATTTTTTCTACTGATTGATGATTTACAAGTATGGTAAGCAGCATTTAATGAACTTGAAGACATGTTTTGACCCTTGGCTCGAAGACATGCCCCTCGTCCTTAAGTGAGGCAAGCTTTTTCGTCAATCCAAACTTTCAGACTATATATAGTCATGACCAGCGACAACACTAGCAATATGCATGATCGATTTTTGTACTCTGACTGCCTGCCTACCACTCAACCATAACCACTCAATTGGGTCAAACAAAATTAACTAACTAATAGTATACTCCCCTTCATATCCATTTTTGTAAGGCAGTAGATTATACTATAACACAATTGAAATTGAAACTTAATACAATTTCCAAAAAAAATACTAAATTAATTACAAAAAATTTAAAATATTATTAAAATTGAGTAAAATTTTATTTTAACCTTTGAATTTGAGTATGCACGCTTTACTTTAACCTCTAAAAGTAAAGAAATTAATGATTTCATCTTTACAGTTACAAAAAAATTATTCAAATTAGTCCTTAAAATAATATTTATAGGAATTAATTTGAATCATATTAAAAAGATCAATTTCAATTAACTTTTTATAATTTTAAGAATTAAATTATTAATTTTTTATTTTCAAGACTAAAGTGAAGTATCCATATAAATTTAATGATCAAAATCAAACATTTACTTTAAAATAATTATTTAACGACATAGTTTAACTTAACTAAGGCGTTAATAAAAAATTTTAACAACACTTTTTATATTTTTGATAATATTTTTAAATATGCAGTAGTGTATGTTAGTACCGTCATCCCATACCACAACATTATGTAGATCTTTGATTCCCTCATCCTTGCTTTGCCCATGAAAATTCTGTACCCACCACAACATACTCAGATCTAAGGGAGAGGGACAGAGAGATCAAGTGGGGCCACGGGCCTTCTGGCGTTGAGAGTAAAATAAACTGTCACGTAGCTAAAAATATAGGGCCCTCTTACCAATTTTGAAAAGTACCTTAATTTTGGACTTACTCCATATAACAGACAGCAAATACATGATAATTTCTCATGACGTCCCTTTCGGACACTCGTATCAAACGTGTACAAGACGAGTGATTTAAAAACTGTATACGTAGCCTACCTCGATATCGTAAAAATTACAACTATTATTATTATTATTATTTTAGGACATATAGATAAGAAGACATTTTGTGTTTCAATGCTCTCCGATATTCTATATTGTTTGTGGATCATCAGACATGTTTTGGATAGAATACAAGTGTGGCACAAAGGGTTTATGATCTATGTTTGAACTTTGAACAATGGACTCTGGGATATTTTGCGTTTTGTTGAGTTGAGTTAAATTAATTAATATATCCTAAATGTGAATATTTTTCAAACTGCTAAGATTGAACTAACAGTGAGAAATAAGGTATAAGCTAAAAAATTTATTACATTTAAAATTATATTGTATCAATATCTTTTAATAGGATTTGAATTTGATGTGCTGATAATATAATTTTTTTTTTTTTTACATTGCCATCCTATAATATAAAGAAAAGTAGTTATAAGACTTAACACAGTTGATAGTTAATTGAGTTTTTTAAACATTTAATCAATGATTTGATTTATGATGGTGTGTATGGAGAGGGTCATATAGCCCAGAATATAACTCTCATTTGTAAACTTTATGCCTTGAAAGAATTGATTATTGTAACTAAATCAATCTCTTAGAAGTGCCTAGCACGTAGTTACGTTATTTGTTAGTAATAGTTTCTGCTGCAATCTAAAGCTTGTGATAACACTGTGTATATATTGTTTGCAACTCCTCACATTCAGAATTCAAGAATCTCGTTCTCTCAGATTCACAAACACTCTAGGATTACTCTTCTCTTGGATTAATTTGCTCCTTACACATCCAATCAAATTCCCCCTATGTGTGATTTTTTAAGTAGTATGGTGAGTGCAAACATGTTTTATTTATGTGACAACATATAACTGAATGATTGTATAATTTTTTTTTTGGTACTGCTAGTTGATAAATTTTATTTAATCTATTAATAATATAAAAAAACCTTTCAATTACAGTGATGAATAAAAACTAATCCACAGCAGGATTGGTAATCCCCAATCTTTTATATATCTATGCAGGGCAAGAGAAAAGGAGGGCCTTTAGTTCATATGGTACACGGATTCCCATCAATTTGTGATTGTATTAGGATTTAGAGATCACCACACGACACAAGGATGCTATAACTGTGGTTCGTTCGAGTCATAATCAAAATTATTACCCGTTCGAAACCAGCAACCATATATTTATCTTTAATTAGGCACAGATTGATCTTACTAGTTATTAAGATCAATGCAAGAGGAACATACTATTCTTAATTATCTCCAGGTCAAAAAAAAAAATCTTAATTATCTCCTTTAAAGGGAATTCGATGCATGGTGTCCTCCTATATTGATATCAAACGAAAATATTTAACATTATACCTTATCAATTTGAGAAATACTTCACAAGTGTAGGTGTTAACATGTACCACCAGCACACATATAAGATATCACGTAATTTTATATCAAAAGTGACAGTTAAATAAAAATATCTTTAGAATTGTAAAGATCCGTGGAGCATAGAAAATAGTAAGGTGTAAAGCAGAGAAAATAGCCAAATGTATTTATGAGATGTTGTATAATTTATAAAGAGTAACACCTTCTTAATTATAGGCCTAATGTAATAAAGAAAATAAATTGATATCAAATCGTAACATAATAACAAAATTAAACTAAATCAATCTAAATAAATCTAAAATAATTCTTGATTCTTAACAAAAATAATGATTATAATATCCAAAAATGATTGATGTACAATAAAATCTTATAAAAATACTACACCACTTATATATATATATATATATGCTTTCTTTTCTTTTATTTCTCTCTTAGACCCCACATCTCTTTTCTTTTCTTTTTTTGTCATTGTACAATCTATACTATGAAGTAGTATAGTAGTCATATTTTTATTATACACCAAACATAATCAAACTAAATCAATCTAAATAAATTTAAAATAATTCTTGATTCTTAACAAAAATAATTATTGTAATATCCAAATGAAAAATGATTGATGTACAGTAAAATCTTACAACAATACTATATATATACACCCGCATTTTTTTTTCATCATTGTACAATCTATACTATGAAGTAGTATATAGTTGTCATATTTTTATTATACACCAAACATATATCTATTCAACTGTCTGACATTATAAATAAAATTAGTTTAGAGTCGCAATTTAATTCCATTGCAACCAACTACGTCTACATGCAAATGATAATGATGATTATATATGCTCTTCATTCTTGAAAGCATAGTATTTTAATTTTTTGAGCCCTAAAAATATTGATTTTAGTCCTCTCATTTTTCAAAACACTGAGCGTAAATGACTGATATAACAAGTATGAAAAACATTTCTTTTTGAAAAATATTGGAGGCCATTTTCACTTATTTTTAAAATTGTGAACTTAAACCAAATAATTTTTTCAAAGACTAAAACAAACAATTATTATATAGGCTAAATATATTTTTAGGCCCTTAAAAAATAAAAGAATTTTAATTTTGGTCACTGGATTTTTTTTTTGTTTGGTTTCGAATATTCTAAAACTACTTGATCTTAATTCATCTCATATATGATTGCTGGTTATCATGTACGATTAAATTACTTGATCTATGTTAATTGTCCAATCAGCATTTAACATAGATAGTCTTTTTTATTTTTTTGTTTTCATGATATCCAGCTGGATGTAATGCCTAATCTCTTCACGTATTATAGTTCGATTTAGAGAATAGACACTAGCTAATCAGGGTTTTAAAGCTTTATTTCTCAAGATGAATCAAACTCGATATTTGGTTAAGGAATGAGCCCTTACCATCCCATATTGGCCTCCATTGCTTAACATTGATAGTCTAATGACATGGACTGGAATAAAAAAGTTTAAAAAATGTTTGAATCAAAATCAATCAAAAACTTTCAGAAACCAAAACAATTTTTAATTTTTGGGAGAATAAAAACATATTTAAATCTTATTATATTTTCAGAGATGAAAAACAATTAGTCAACTGATAATAATAATTTGTAGCTAGTTGACTCTATTTTGTCAGTTTGTTCATTGGCATGTTAGCTAGCCACTAACATCTGTGTGTTAATGTTCGATTTATTTATGTTACAATAAGGAGGACAATTAATTAAGGCTGAATCGTTGTATGGGGGAGATCATTGTCGTTTCTTTTCTAATTTGTTGCAAGCGGTATCTGCATGCATCAGAATTAACGAGGCGGCTTACCGAGAGTGTTAAAGGTTGTGCCACACTTTTGTCCTCTGTATCCCCCCACAAAATTCTGAAAATCTTGCTGCTGGGACCATGAATCAATGCTTTTTGGCGATGCTAGGGTCATAACTCACAAGGGGGCGTTCTCATGCAACTCTTTCTCTTTCACCTTGCCCCCACCCACGAGCAGAACAGGAGTAAATAAACAGAAAAGACAATACAAAACAACACAAGATGACTCTTCTAATCCAAGACTCACAATTGGATAGAAATCTTTGTCTCCAAATGGTGTTTAATTTTCTATCCTTTAATCATTTATTATCGTAAAGATTTATTATCATGGTAAAGATAAAAATCAAAATAAAATAGATTTTAAAATTAATAAGTTCCAAATGTATAATATACCTCTTCCACATATCAATAAATGATTTTGTAACAAAGAAGGGCACACTTTTTAGGGATAGAAAATTTTCATCCGTAACAATGGCTCTCATCAGCAACATTCCTTCCATAGCTTTAATAGCATTTATTGCAAACTTCTACTATGAGTATGTTTGGATTGGCTTTTTTTAAAATAAAGCACTTTTTTGTTTTTTTAAGAAAATCTTCAATGTATGTTTTAGGGTGTTTGGATTAGTTTTTTTAAAAAATAATTCAAATTAAAAAGTGGTAGAACCACTTTTTTTTAAAATTAGTGATACTCAGCTTCTAAAAAAAGTAGAAGCATAAGTGGTTTTCAATAAAATTACATTCCAAAACTATCTCTCAATTTTTTATAATTACAACCTTATCAATTGAAAAATTCTTAAAAAGACTTTTTCCTTCTCACTGCTTACAGTCATACACACACTTCATCTCCTCACAATCATTCACTCACACATCTATAATAAGCCTACACCCAAACTCTATTCTCTACTTCATTATTTTTTAAGATACACTCACTTTCATTTATTTTATTTAGAGTGTCCCTAACCATATTAAGGAGGAAGAACGATATTGGCCTCATTTTAACAATTGTATTGGGGTCATAAATGACACTCATATAACTATCCATGTATCTATTGAAATGACACTTTTCACCTGTAGGAAAGGATATATAAGCACTAATTGATGTATTAGCTGCATGTGATGGAAGAATTGAGGAATAGTATAAGGGTGTTAAACTTTTATTCTTGTCCTTTTATTTAATTTGGTCTAAAAAAAGTACTTTTATTTTTATTTATCCAAACATATTTATAAGTACTTTTAATAATTAAAAGTACTTATCAGATTGTCTATCCAAACGTAAAATAGCTCTTTCTACCCACAAAAAAAGGCTCTACTAAAAGAGTTAAGTACAAAAAGTACTTTTTATAAAAGCCAATCCAGATGTACTCTATTGGACAAAATATATATTGATATTTATATGGCTATCTCTTTTATAACCTTTTTACCTGGAGCAAATTATTACCCTTACTCTCTTAGGAGGCATTTGGTAGACTAATTGATTTTTCATTTTCAAAAATAACATTCCTAGGAGTAGCATACTCAAGAGGAATCACATTCCCAGGAAAGACATTTAGGCATGTTTGTTACATAGACTGAAATCTCATGAGTCTTATAAATTATACCTGAATAAACCATTTGTGTGTTTGGTCGATGATGACATTCCTGGCAATTGAGTATTTATTCAAAAACACCCAACAAAATGACAGTGATGGCAGTGGTGGTTTGACAACAGATGGAGGTGGTTAGGCGACTAAAGGTGATGGTCAAGCAACCAATCGGAGGCCTCACATTTGGCGCGATTATTTGGCAACTTTGACTGTGAACAATTAACGGCAAAAATTTGTTAAAATTGAGAGTCGTCACCAAGTTTATTTAAATTTGGAAAACATGGAAAAACCCATTTATTTTAAAAGAAATGATCTTTGAAACCAAATTTGAGTTCTGAGTTTATGCATAGAGAAAGGATTTAATCTACGCACCCTAATACACCCGTCTTTGACCACCTTTAATTAATTGTGCAACTAATTAATAACCCTTTAAAAAAAATATAATAAACAAATAGACGAATAAAAGAAAAGTATATTTACCGTTAAACCAAACAATTTAGGAATAATTAATTTTTGGCTTAAGTCGTACGTATCCCATGCAATGGGGAACTCAAAGTCACGTAGTTCTATAGAAAATGTTTGTGTGTTAATTGATTTTAATTTACAAAATAAACATTTTTCAAAGAAGTATTTCTTAAAACAGAATCCCACTTGTAGGATTTAAGTTAGCACTTGGCCACTTAATAAATCCTTGTAATTCAACAATAGTGAAGATAACATTTGCTACTCAATCACTATTATTGATCATTGTACTGGAAAGAAATTTTTATATTTATTATTATTATTATTATTATTATTATTTTAGAAAAAAACATCAACATCCTAAGACTAAATTTAGTCTAACCAAAGATATAAGTAACCCATACTATAGAAGAACTCCAACCCAAATCCCAAGGAAACATGGACTTAGCCCAACAAAAAAACAAAACCAAACTAATCAGCCCAAATAAAATAGGAATTTAACTAAACAAAGAAAAAAGGTAAATAACTAAATGACCCAAACTTCTACCCTTAAGTTTAGTTTCTATACAAGGAAAGGGGAAAGGAGAAGCAAAGGATGACTGCCTGTTGAGTGGAAGGCGGAAGGTGTATGATGGGAGAGCTCATTGCACAGGAACAGGAGTAGGGAGAGGAGGCTTTGCTTGGGGTTGGTGGCGGCACGTGGAGGTGTGACGCCAGAAGAGTCGTCGCGCATGTCGACCCGTTCTGTGTTGACGTTATTCAGATGCAGGTGAGACGCCCTGTCGGATGGCGGCTTCAAAGCGCTGGTACCCAGCCGTCACCTGGTTCCTTGGTGGTGCAAGGCAGAGGAATGGACTTTTTCCTAGGTGTTTGCGACAGACGACTGGAGGATGTGATGCTGCCATCACGGGATCTCTGAAGATGGCTGAGGTGAGCTTCGGTTGTGGTTTTAGGCGTAGGATTCTGAATGCGAGCTGATTGATGCTTAGCGTTGTCCGCGATGGCGGCGGAGGTGCCATTCGAGGTGGCTTTCTGTCGTTGGTGGTTGTTTTGTAGTGGTAGTTCCATGCGAGGCGCTTAGCATCGTGCGGTGGTTAGCAGATTGATCCTGTTTCACCAGATGCTTTTACGAGGAAAAGAATGTCTTGTTCTTCCTTTTCTTTTGGTTTATTTTTAGTTTGTATTGGGTTTGTTTTGGTTTTGATGTGTTGATGATGACAATAGGCTAAGATGATTTTAGAAGGTGGCAGTTTGGTTTTTTTGGGTTGTGATGATATGGGGAGGGCGTGAAGTTTGATTTATTCTTTGTTGATGAAGGCAATCGGAGGTTTATGGTTCAATGATGATGGTAATGGTGGTGAGGATTGGGTTCAAGGATTGTCATTTCGTACTGGTGATGAGGATGGTCGCATAGAGGTTCCTTCTTTTTGTGGCCTTCCTATTTATGCGACCTTTTTGCAATTAATATTTGTTCCATTGTTCTTGGAATGAGGAAGCCAAACAGCTTGTCCCCACGCCCCCGCCTTGCCATGAACACGCCATTACCTAGGCATAGAGCCCATTGTTTGTCAGTTTGTTCTAGGAATTGGAGGTGGCTTGCAAGGGATGGGCAAGTGATGCATCTCTATTCTTTTTTGTTTTCCCTATTTTTTATTTTTGGTTTTGAGGGCAGGAAATGGGCCAGTGTTTAGCTCCCCTTTTTTTGTTTTGCTCAAAAGAAATAAGTGAAAAGGCTATAACAAAAAACTTTGGGCCATTTACTCTGAATCATAAAGGATGCAATTTTTGGATTTTTGTTTAATGTTAGACAAATTGTGTGTTCACATTAGTGGTGCAAATAACGACAATGGTGGTCCGATGGTGGTTCAACATCAATGGCAATGATTCTGATAACAGTAGGTTCCAACAATATAGTGGTTTAGAGTTAGGAAATTTAGTCTTTTTACTTTTGCAAAAACATTCCCATCCACAAGAATCTTACATTTCCATGTGAGATGTGAGAATGAAGATGAGAAAAATTTTATTCTGAGGATTGAAATTATTTTTAAGAGTAAACCCCTAATGTGACTCAAAGATTAATGTGTGCAAATTGATAATTATCATGGACCAATGTGACTAAATTTGCATATATATATATATATATATATATATATATATATATATATATATATATATATATATATATATATATTATGTATTAAAATGCAAAAAGCTTGTATTTGCTTAGAATCCCTCATAATGTTCTTCTTCTAAATTTTTCAAGATCTCACATTGTTAGGAGGGGGTTTATTTATTTGAGAAACAAGACGTCATTATGTTGTGAAAAATAGGATTTAGATAGATGGCTTCTCAATATATTATTTCAATTTACTATCAACATTTTCAACTTCTAAATGTAGGGATGCTAAGCTTGTGTTCGGACAATAGTAGAAGGGAAATGTAAATCTGATTCACAACATGACCCTTTGAATTAGTTGTGCTAAAGTATGTTAGGAAGAACAAATGAAAAGAATAAAAATATCACTACTCTTGATTGGAATGTGAGTTTGATTTCATATTCTAATTTGATCCAAGATAGGTAATATAGATACTTCAATCTCCCTTTTGGTTTATGGTTTTCCATACATTTATATGTTTTAAAAATTCACATCAACCTCCTTTTAATAGGAAAACTTTATGACAAGCATAATTGTGTGATGTTTTTACGGCTTTTTTTTATATATGTTTTACAATTTTCTTATAAAAATATTTTTTTTTATGATTTTGAGCACATTTTAGGTATGACCTTTTATCCTTCTTTTCATATGCTTAGGTATTATTCTTGTGATGATAAGATATGTAGATTTGTAAAATTTAGTAATAGATATTTATATCTTATTGAGTTCTTGACTTCTGGTGATGTTTGTTCATGGACAAAATACATTACTTATTACTTGTTCACATGATGGGCAAGTAGGAATTTGAATCACTAAGGATATGTTGTTTTTCCCTTACATAGACTTAGTAATATTTCCTTTAGGGAATTATGTGTAATGAGATGGGAAGAGCTCAAAAGTTATGTATCTCTAGTTGAATTTAGTCTCATGACTTAAATGTCTTTGGCCAAGTTAAGTGAGGAGTGCATTAACCAAACTTTTACACGTCACCCATATTTTCTTTGAAATGGAATAAGAAAGTTAATTAACTGTCTTCTTACTTGACCTAGAGAAACGTAAGACACGTAAGGATTTGACTCTATAAGCCTATGGAAGACTATCTAATATACATAAATAAATCGAATATATTTAAAATATCTCAAGTTTAACTAAGTTTTATAATTCCTAAAATGTTTCCGTAAATATTGAACATGTAATTGAGTAAAATCCATAATATGCGCCAAAGCCAAATATAATTAAATAAATGAATGAAATTCTGAAAATAGTGAAAACAATATAATGCATGTCAGGGATCTATCTACACATTATTGGAGTCCTACTAAACTGATATAACCAATAGTAAGCTCCACTCCAGAGTGAAGCTCACCAAAGAAGTTGTAGCACTACAAGAGGATCCCTGGTGCAAATGAACTTGTAGCTATATCTGTAGGGAGAAAAGAAGGGGTGAGTTCATCAAAACTTAGGAGTGGCTTCCACTCATAACCCATATAGGACATCAATAAAAAATACATAACATATACATGTGACTGATGTAAAATATTTTATATATAATTACATATAACTATACTAAAAATAATAATTCAAATAAATCCATGGCAATAACTAGTAGAGAAACAAGAGATGTTCTGTACATAAATATCTGAGCTAAATAGTTGAATATGAGCCAATGGCTAATTTGATGGGCACCTAACTAGGTCCCATAAATAGACAACACATGGGTTCCTTACTGGGTAGCTAGTCCTCTAACCACTTGGTACCAAGGTTAACGATAAATCCTAAGCCATTAACTGATTGATATGTTTCTCACTATTTATTGGCTAAAAACTAATAGTAACAAAATTCACTGTTCATACAAACTAGGATTTATGAAATTTTTTAGCTGATAAAATAAATCTAAATTATACCTACAACAAGTATGGTCCCATAAGTTTTCTAAAATAATAATTTGTCATGACAACTACAAAACAATAATTTTTTAGAGTTTCTATAATCCATAAAAGCATATTTCTTGGCATAAATTATTCTAAAATTTCATAAATAATTTATATAATCTGGGAAAAATAATAATAATGACCAAAAGTATGGTCATGAGCTTAAACCCACTCACCGTTGGTAGTCAGAAGTGTGCTTCCACTAACAACTTGACTTAAGACTGGAATGACATGGTAACGTCAAACAATATAATGAAGATATAAGCAATTTGACTTTATCACCCAAATTGAGTTTGGGATGGTAGTAGCAAGAATGTTGAGAGAAAATCATCATAAATTCACAAACTAGATAAAAAGGAATTGGCTAAATTCCATGAAATAACTTACCAAAAGAAATTAATTAGAGGCAATTGGGAGGAATCACGTTTCTCTCTCTAGAAAAAATCTTATATGGTTAGAGTTCTTAGAAAAATATTTGAGAATATTATGATGTGCCTAAAATATACTAGGAGTATAAAACCAAAAACAAAACTGCAAAGAAAAATGGAATTCAGGAGGTGTCTTTGTTAGATCCATATATATATATATATAATAACATGAATGCACGTTATACTTTTCCTTATATATGATAATTTTACTTATATAGTTACTTTTGAAGTAGTAGTAGTAATAATAATAATATCAACATGCTACACTTTTCTCTTATAATATTATTAGAGCGTTCTATGTATGCATCTCATATTATAATAAAATAATATTAAAATATCTACCAATTAATAGTAATAGTAATAATAATTTAAATACTAATAAATTTCATATTTGGGATATTAGATAAAACCACACAATTGTATGAGATATGACAACAAAGGAAGTATTTCAAAAGAATAGCATGAACAACATTACAGGAGGTTTGCACAAAAATAGATGTCTTCTGCATTTTAATTTGCTATATGTGCAATTCAAACATATTGATCATTGATGATTATAAATTTAGACACATAGATCCCTTGATCTGTTAGTTTTGGCATTAATGAACAATGTGTGTTCGATGAATAAAATCACACCTGGTGTGCATTCACACAATTTGTATCATTACTTTCACACCTTATGATGTGCTCTGAAAAACACCTATGACTTTTAAAAGTAAGGAGTAAAAAGCACCTCAATTTTCCTATTTATCAATAAAAAAATGTGGCTTATATTTTTATTAGTAGAAGCACTCCCTTAAATAAGATCATCAAATCAAGCCTTACTTTAGTGTAAGAGTGGAAATAGGCCAAACCAGGCTAGGCTTTGACTTTAATAGGCTAGGCATGTCTCACAAACATTAGGCCTAAGCTTGGCCTATAGCCTACTGTAGGCAATTTTTTAAGCCTAAGCTTGGCCAGTATATAACCCTAGCCTAACCTAAAATCTATTTAGAAAGCTTGTAATTCTAAAAAAAATTAATACAGACCATAGGCTTAGGCCAAACAAGCCTAGGCCCGTAAATAGATAAGCTTTTAACCAAACCTACACATATCATATATGCATAAAAAGGGTACAAAATTATACACCTGTCTTTAAAAATAAAACCAAATGTTCACGATGTCCAAAATAACCAATAACAATAGTTCACAACAAAATGCCAAATAACAATAGTTCACAAATCACAACAAAACACCAAACAACAACTCATAACAAAAAATACCAATAACAATAGTTCACAACAAAATACCAAAGAACAACATTTTCACAACAAAATACCAATATTAATCCTAAACATTAATACAAGATAACATAAGAAATGACATATCAAATTAAATAAGCAAATCTTCAATGTAGCCTAGCACAAATTAAACTTTGAACACTCCAAACTCCAAACAACATATCAAATCTTAAATGTAACTTCTTCTTCTTCTTCTTCTTCCAAGACCTTGCATTGCATGAAATAAAATATATTATTAGACTAACACATACTTTAACATGCAATAACTATAAGCAAAGCTATAACTCTAAAAATGCTAAATTTATACTGTTGGGTTGTTCTTTATGCCATACTTATTGCAAGCCAATTCCCCCACAAATAAGTGCTTCAACTGACTTCTCATTCAATTTAGAATGATACTCATAAATAATTCTTCCTCCAGCACTGAATGTGGACTCTAATGCCATAGTTGAGATTGGAATAGTTAATATGTCAGCAACCATCTTAGACAAAATATTATACTTCAAGTTATTATTTTTCCACTATAACAAAACATTGAAGGGGGAGGAACTATTATTATCTGGAACATGATCCCCACCTTCAAGGTAAACTTCCAATTTTGATTTCAATTGAGGAATTGCTTATTGTTCACAAACAAAACTCATGATTTTATCATAGCCACTAACTACTAAAGAGTCAAGTCATAGTGGAAGAAGACTTGCCACCACTAGGTCCACCACCAACATCAACTTGATGACTAGCTATCTTTCCCTTATACCTTTCAGCATACTTCTCATATATAAAGTTCAATGCCAATTATCACTACCTCCAAATTTGTAGAAACCACAACATCATATTTATAAACCAAAGGATAGCAATAATTAACAATATATAATTTCCATTGCAATCCAAAACACACCTTTGTAATAAAAGGAAAATGATAATTAACAAAATATATAACTTGTAAATTATACCTAGGATCAAAAACACTTGCAAGAGCCATCAACTAGTTGCTTTCCCCTTAATATTTGTTGAATTTTTTTCTTTTATTTGGGCTGTCATGTCTCTCATGAAAGCATCCTCACCTTCTGTAGCATTGTCAATTGGTTACTTTACTTTCCAAACTTCAATGAGGTTCAAATTTGCAGGAGGGTAATCACTACTGAAATAACAAGAGTGGCTAGATTGAACACTTTTAGAAGTTTACAAATCTTGTCAACTTTTTTCCAATGGTGCATGATTGTAATGTGGCTTTCTCTCCTTGTAAGCAGGAAATACAACCCTGAATTTCAAAGCGGTAGACAACATCTTATAAGTTGAATTCCACCGTGTTGGACAATCAAGGAAAGCTTATTCTCTTTCAAACATGTTTGCTTAACAATGTCAGAAAGGGCTTTAAGCCATTAATCATTATGATTGATGTACTTGATAGTCTCACCAGCATTATGAATAATGTCCTTAATAATCCTATTGAGGCCATCTTGCATCAATAAATTTAAAATATGTGCACAATATCTAACATGAAACAAAGTCATACCAAGAGCTAATTCACTACTATATAATATTATTTTCCAAAGAGCTTTTAGACATGAATTGTTGTAAAAAGCATTATTAACTGACATGTTCTCAATCCCCAGTCGTTCAAACACTTGTATATGGCATCTGCCACATCAATCCATGTATAGGAGGCACTTTCACAAAACTCAATACTCACTTCTGAAGATTCTACTTTGCTTTAATAAAGTGCCCAATGATAACCATGTATTTAGCTACTAGGTGAGTTGATCTCCACATATCAATTGTCAACTGAATTGATCACACATTCTAACAAGGCCTTCAACTTTTTCTTCTTTGTCATATACATAGCCAAACAATCACTTCTAACTATTTTCTGAGAATTTTTTTGAAATTTAGAGTTTACATCCTGATAGCTCTACATGAAAAGTTTATCCTCAACAATGCTAAAAGGATGCTCCTGAACCATAATCATAGAAGTAATTATTTCTATCATCTTCTCATTAGTGTATCTAGCACCCAATATTATAAATGGATTAATGCCCAAACTAGAAGATTTGTAATTGTCAATTGCTTCTATTGTAAAGAAACATGCAACCTCCTTTGCAAACAACTTTTTGTATGTCTCCAAAGATAGGAAGTGCAGCTTCTTTTTGAGTATGCAAATACATGCTTGCAATACTTACACAATACTTTCACCTTTTCAAAATGTGCCATCAAGCCCCATCCGCATGTCCAAGCTTAAAATGCCACACCTTCAAAATGAAATAATAATGTCACATTGATCTCGATCTAGACCCATAGAACTGCACTACACCAACGAGAAAGGAACATGCTCGTAGTGTTGCACCCATACTACACCTGAGTCGAGCGTCGACAGCCATCATGCGAGCAACATGGAAACACAAACACGAAAGCTAAATCACAAGACCCACTGAAACAAGGTAGATAATGGAGGTTAGCTAGTGAATTTTGATTAGGTAGCAAAGGCTAGGAAAAACCTCACCCTTAGCGGATCTAGTAAGAGCATAAAGTGGGGAAGAGATGAGGGAAGAAATTAAAGAAGGAAAAGAGTTGGAAAGAAGGTTTGGAAGGCTAGGAAAGAGAGAAAGGGAATGGGGTTCACCTCCAACCACAACGGGTTGACGGAAGTCCTTCATGGTTCTAAAGGAAGGAAAAAGGAATGGTTTTGAAAATCGACTCAAATTGATTAGTTTAGCTAGATGAACCAAGAAGTTTCATAGGCTAGTCAATTGATGATATAAAAATAGGGGTTTAAGAATTTGTCAAAATGTTTTTGAGAGAATTTATGACGGATTTTTTTTGTAAATTTTCTTGATAAATGATTACAAAAATTCTTCCAACATTTGTCAAAAAAAATTACGAGCGAAAATTTGTTTTATTATTGATAGATATATCCCTTAACATGACATAAGAAAAAAATAATTTTACCAAGGGAAAATATGTCGGTAATGTTTTTTTTTAAATTTGTATTATTTAGTTTATGAGCATAACTACTAATCTACTTATTTCATTTAATTATTAAATTTATTAAAACTAATTATTTCTAATTTTAATTAATTATCGATATGTAAATAAATTTGATAATAACACAAATTAGAAAATATATTAACAAATGAATCGTGAAGCAAATATTTTGAACACGATATGAATAAAAATTCAAAAATAAAAATAAGTGCAAATGTTATAAAAAGTGTACAAATAATATAAAAAAGTCTAAAAAAAGAAATAAAAGATCATCATCATCGGGAGAAGTCAATATTATCATTATCATCAAGGACATGGTGGCGTCTGACTCTGGTATAGAACGATCTCTCCTATCGTCTTCTATAAGGATATCATCTCTTTCTTCACATCCTTGCTGATATCCTTTCATCTTCATTCTTGTTCTTCTTGCGCTCTTCCTCCTTTGTCTTTATCCTATTCTCCAGGTAAGTCTATCGCTCTGTTGTGTCCATAGGTAGCACTCATGCTGATGTTCTTCTCCTACATGTGTGCGCCTAAGCCTAAAGCTCTACGTTAAGCAAATGAACTAGCTCGCGGACCTTATCATCATTGGCAAACCTAGCCCCATATCCATGACATGCCTTAATGACACAGCTAAGGGACAAACCATCTGCATGGAATGTCCCCATGCTATAAATACGGTTCTTGTAAGGATTCCGACTATCTGTTACCATAGTTGGTTCCTATTAATCAGCAGTCGATAGGCTCACTACCCTCGATGCTTTGCTCAAATCCTGGGTCCTAGCCTCCTTGAGGCACTGCATGTAGTCATTCTAAAACAAAATAGAATTAAATAGAACTCTACCACAAAAATAAAATAATAAATGTAATATATACAAACAACATATACAAAGATTATGTGTTTAGAACTTACATAAATTTTCTTGGAGAGTGTCGACTACTTACATAGACTTTTCCCTCTTGCCAGTGAGAGTCTCCCTGAAGAGCTCATTTTGTGTAGGTGACCTATTTAGGAGCTTTGCCTAAAATTCAAATAAAGCACAAAAAACATTAATACATATAATAGAAAAATTTTATGAAAATAATTTATAAAGAGTTGCATTATCTTTGTAGTACAACATGCATTCCTTTAAACAAGCAACTATCTTTTCTGACTTCAACTTGAGTTTTGAAACTAATTTCTTAACCTAGTAGTAATTGTTTGAAATGGAACTTAATTTTGGACTAATGTCACTCATCAATGTTTTCCATTAGTCAAAGGAACTTTGATTTTGGTTAGCTTATGACTTTATAGGTAATGTCCTAACTGCTACAAACAAGTCCAAGTGTATAAACCCTTCCCATAAAGACATATTTACATCCTCCAAAAGAGAGAATACACCCATAGTTTATTTTTAGAAACATGGTTCTTGAATGAGAAATTTAACAATTAAATTTATTAAAAACTATCATAAATTACAATCAAATCCTAATAATAGTTGGTTGAGGGCAAGTATCTTGCCTTAATTAGCAAGGCCCTTGTAGGTTTAAAGTCTTTCAAACCACTATGTTTGGTAATAAGTAACAAATCAATTGCACCTTGTGCTATAATTTTGAGTTAATGATAACCTCTTGGTCTATTAAGTGGTATCAAATTTATGTAATTGAATATATTGCTGAGAAATTCATTGCTCTTGGAGAATGAGAAATCTTTTTCTTTGATCCATTCAAAATTTAACACATTATTAAATATTGATAATTTAATTAAGTGATAAAGGTAGCTCTCATTTATTTCACCTTCATATAATAGATAGATCAAAGAAAGAGATTTCTCTTAGTTTTCATTTGACACGTGGAATTGGACTTTGGAATTGGAATTGGACGGTCCAATTCCAAATTTTATGTTTGCTAGTCTTTTTAGAATTAAAATTATAATTTCATATAACAATTTAATGGAATTGAAAAATAAGTAGCTCAAGCCTTTTCCAATATGAGTTAAGAATTAATTTTAACTCATACTTTAAAAATTGTCAATTCTATATTTCATAATTTTTATCGTTCTCCAATATGACCACCTCTTATCGCTCCACCAGTGGCCACTTGCCTGTTGCTGACTCGCCCACTGCCGTCGCGCCTACCCTCCACCAGTCCCTAGCCGATCGCTTGTCGCTGGCATCAGCCGCTGTTCTTCTACTATCCATTGTCAGTTGTCCACCTGCAAACTTAATAGTGAAAAAATTTTGAAGTTATAAATCACATATCAAACAATAAAAACTGAATTGAATTTAGAATTCTAGTTCTGAAACCTAATTTTCTATATAATGCAAACATAAAATTTAAGATTTTGAGCTAATTCTAATTTTAACGGCCTTGGAATTGAATTTGAAATTATGATAAATTTCAATTCCAATTTCATGTGCCAAACAAACCCTTACTCGAAAAGCAACTAAGAATCTCTCTAGTTTGATAGCAACTAGTTGAAGCCAAATCTGGATGTGGGCTCATTTCTGCGAATGGCACATATATACTACCTACATAAGACAAGTGTTGGGAGAGGAATGGTTGTTGAATGCCACCATCATGTTCGGTAAGACCTAGAAAGGATTGGAGCTATATCTAGATTAATCATGATATTTGTTAATAAACCTTTTATTTTTTTTGGTATGCTTTGTTAATGAACTTTAGTGAAATGAGATTTGCACTCTACGTGATATTTATAACTTTTAAGTGCTTCATTCAACTTAATCCAGCCCAACTTGCTACCCTTTTTCAAAACAGTTATCAAGCTGATCCAACCCCTTCAGTTCAGACAAACAGTTACGTGATGTTGGGTATTATACCCCAACAAAATATATCACAAACTTTATGTTTTATCTTGGTCGAATAATAATAATAATAATGATTTAAAGATGTTTTTTGATCCCTTCGTTTCATATGTAGATTCCTCAAAATGATTTAGAATATGAATTAAATTTGAATGAATATTGAAAATTTTACTTTTTTTTATTTTAAGTATCTTTAAAATTATCTTTTGATCCTTATAAATATAATTGTTTGACCATATAAACTAATAGAGAAAAAACATAATATTAATAAAATAATATTAGTAAAATAAGGAACTTGAAACTAATTTTTTTTTAGAGAAACTAAAACCATAACAATCTATATTTATAAGGACTAAAAACACATTTAGACATAATAATAATAATAATAATAACAACCAGACTTTCAATTCGACCTTGCTCTCAATATATAATTTATGGATGAACAAACACCATGCATTATGTTTGGCGGAGAGAATCTGACCCACAACAATATTCCTGTGAGCAAGTTATTGGTTGAGATGTGCGAGTACATTATCCCTGTCATGCGTGGCTACCATCAAATTTTTGTCTCTTCCACCGTTTCTAGTTTCAACTAGCTAGGGTTAGTAGATATGCAGAACGCAGCGCTGAAAACACTGCGCCGTGGTTAAAAAAAAAAAAAAAGGCTTCCCTCTGCAAATAGGGTTTTTGTCATACGTATGGGGTCAGCGTACTCGCATTCCACGCACTCCTGAGTCAGTTTGTCTTTTTAATTTGTCTCCTTTTGGTATCTTGAAGTCACGTGAACGTCTTATATATAGTGATGGCTTTTGCTGTGTGTTATGTTGTAATTTCTTTCCCTTTAAATGAGTTTTACCATATGGCTTCTTATATTGATAAACTTTTAGGGAAAATACTAGATTATAAAAATTTCACCCAAATTTAATTTACAAAATGATTTAACATGATTTTTTTTTCAGATGAATAAGTGATTTATATCATCATTTTATTTTATTCAATGATGAATTTAATTTCCATTAAAACTTCTGTCAATAAGTTTTTAAAATGTGCAACATTATTCAATTTTTAGATGTTATTAGAAAAGAAAAAAGTGATCCCATGCTCTGTTTATAATTAACATTTGAGCTATTACACGAAGTTACAATTTAGGGTCCAAGGAAATTAGGAAGATTACTATAAGGATCATTAGGATGATTCATGAGGAAGATATGTATAGAATTATTCACGTTAGATATAATATAAAATCTGAGAAAGGATCATTTCATTTGTGAAATACATATGAGAGGGTCATGTTCATTAATAGTGAGGATGAGAACATGACTCTCATATATATTTTACATGTAAAATGATTTTCTTCCATTAAATTATTAGTCACGTTATATTCACCTACACTCAACTTCATCTACTGTATATATTTAATCTAAATTTTAACTTTAATACACTAATATATATTATAAATTTTTTTTACATAATTATTTAATTATATAATGTCATATTAATAAATATGATTAACTTCCATTTTATTACTTAAAAAGTTACATAGATTAAAGAATGTAATTATATCACAATATAAAACTCTTATATTATCACTAACCCAAAATTAATTAAACTCATTCCTTCTATGTCTTAATTTAATGCATTAAAATAATATTTCTATTTCTCTTTTTTGGAGTGACCCAACAATTTCTCCTGTATATATGAGAAATGCTCATAACCTTTTTGCCTTCTAGGTATTCTGTATCTTCCAACCCCTTTCTACAACTATTAATAGACAAAAGATAGGCCGTTGCAGTTGCCCTGAGCGGTTTCTATAGTATCCTTCTATCTCTTTTCTCTTTCTCTCACTGTTTCTTGGCTCGTTTTGTGTGCGTGTGTTGTGTGTATGTGTATGCCTCCATGATACCAGCTTATTGTTATTCGGTATCTTCTCCTATGCCTTTTGATCTAAATGAAGATCAAAGCCACCAACTCTTCACTACAAACCAAAACCACAACCTCTCTTCTTCTCTATCATATCCTATACTCTTCAACCCGGATAAAGATCAAGGAGCATCTTACTGTTGGGAAGAACCAAAGCACTTACAAAGTGATGGAGAGGTGACCCTTACACACACACACACACACACATATATATAGTATGTAATAAGTAGTACACTAGTACCTCTTGTCTTGATTATTTTTAATTAAGATATTATATGCATATAATTTATATCTTTGTTTTGATCAATAATTTGATCATGTGATCTTTCTTTAGGCTGAGAAGATTATTCCTTCTAGCGGATCATGCTGGGATCACCCAGAAGCAGAAAAGGATGAAAACAACAGCGACCTCAAGCTGAAAGTTTGGAAGAAAAAAGATGGGAATGAAAATCTTCAAGCTGAGGATGGGTCAGTGAAGTGGATGCCTTCAAAGACGAGGATGATGCGGCGGATGATGGTACCGGATCAAACGGGTTCCGGTACGGCAAGCAACTCCAAGAACAAGTTTGAAGAGCCAAAGCAGCCACTATCACCTCTAGGAACTGATGATAATAGCAGTAACAATTCTTCAAACCACAGCAATATCACTGTTAGGGTTTGCTCTGATTGCTACACCACTAAGACCCCTCTATGGAGGAGTGGACCTAGAGGTCCCAAGGTACATTAGTTTTTCCTTCATAATTATATTTTCGCTTGTAATTTTTTCCTCTAACAATTTTTTCTTTCTTTTTTATGATAAATAACTAGCCCAATACTTTTTTCAAAATTTTCCCTCAGAATATTAACACCAATCTAGCACATAAAATCAATTAAGCTCTTCAATTTTAAGTTTTATCGACTCTAAAAATTGGCACTAATCATGTAAGCATAGAACTTGAACAATTGAATGATTTTATTTAAAATAACCACTAAGCTATATGTTGACAAATCATTTTGGTGTAACAGTCTCTTTGCAATGCCTGTGGGATTCGGCAAAGGAAGGCGAGACGAGCCATGGCTGCGGCTGCAGCTGTGGCCGCGGACGCCTCATCGGCAGATGGTACAATTCTCATGGCTGCTGAGACATCTGATGGTGTGAAGGGAAAGAAGTTGCACAAGAAAGAGAAGAAACTGAAAGCTGAGTGTGCACCGCAGATGAAAAAGAAGCGCAAACTTGGAACCAAGCCATCCAGAGGTAGAAAGAAGTTTGGTTTTGAGGATTTGACAATAAGTTTGAGTAAGAACTTGGCTTTGCAAGTGTTCCCTCAAGATGAGAAAGAGGCTGCAATCCTGCTCATGGCTTTATCTCATGGCCTGCTTCATGGCTTTCCCTCAGATCGTTACTTAGATTTATGAGATTTAATTTATGTCATAGAACTTATTCTTAATTATATCATTACTGTATGAGATCAATCCTTTGTGCTGTGCTGCAAGAACAGGACGAAGTAATAATATTGAAGTTATAGCTAGGAATTGAAAATAGGGAATAAAGTTTTTGAGGTGTTCACCAGGAAAAAAAAAAAAGTTTATGAGATGCATGAAGCGTGATTTCATGAACTTGATAATTATGTTAGATCTGAACAAGTAGACACACACAAATTCAAGTCTCTTGTTTCATATCTTATAATCTCAGCAAATTCAATAAAATTACAAGGTATTTTATGCTGTACTTCTCATGGCTTAATTTTGTCTTTACTTTTGAGTTATCTGATTATATTCATAACGCATGCTATTTGAGTAAGCTAGTTGTTACATTACTATATATTATATATATAATCAAGATTTTAAATTATTTACAGTTGTGGCCGTGGTTGCAGTACGATGCAAAAATTGTGAAAAAGATGCTCTCAACACAGCCCCAATGCAGTGCATATTGCGGCCACAATTGCGCATTCCCGCAATTTAAAACTATGTATATAATATAATATATGCTGGCAACTATGTCTACTATATGGGAGTGATTCAGATTCCTTTTAACTAATTGCAAGCTTAAAAGTTCCTTAAAGGGGAAGGTTATGCTTTGACTTTTGGTTAGATCTTCAGAGAGGAAAGCAACAGAACTACCTTTTTCTTTTATTATTTCATCAATGTTTTTGGGGTCTATACCTCTATTAGTTTATCATTATAGTTTTCAATTTCATATTAATTGACCTAAGCTTCTCAATCATGACAGTGATGATTCATGTTTGGGATGCAGCTTTTTTCTGTCCAAAAAGATCATATATGGTTGAACTCTTGATTCAGAATTTGTCCGCATCCTAATGAACATGAGTAGTCTTGAATCTTGGAGCGAGATGCAGAAAAGACTAACCGGAAACCATATGGCGGAAACAACTATAGTTGAGATACTAATTTTAGTTGGAGATAGTTAGTTAGCTTACCTTTTCTGAAGTGTCTTATGCTTCTTTTGAGTCTGGGATTGCCCTTTATGGGTATATTTGGTTAGGAAGTAATAGTTAGGATAAAATTTTTTTGAATGAGTTTCATGTATAAAATTACACATTATATTTATTTGAAAAATTTTTATCTATATTTTTACTTTTTAACCAAACACATCTCAACAGTGTAAAATTACTGTACTTTTTCAATGATGCCTTTATATGTACCTATGTGTTAAAGATATTTTAAATGTTACTACATTTTTATGGAATTTACACTTTAATTTTAATCAAGATTTTTTATTTCGTAACTGTAGACGAACAAGTTGCCATATCCACAGATTAATAAACTGATAATTGAGAAAAAAAAATCTTAAAAATGAGAAGAAAGAAAACTGAATGAAGAAGTAGCACGCATCATTGCCAATAAACCAAAAACGAAACTGTTTGAATTGGATTGGGCTGTGAGTCTGTGACTAGCAATATATAGTCCCCCACAAGTTGAGCTGTGATTTGTTTTGTCACCCAATGGGCCCCAAAGAAGTCGTCAAATCCCAATGAGAAAGAGAATCTTCCTCTTTATTGGCCATGTCTGTTTCAGCGTCGTGGCCTTCTACCGTGTTTGGTTCATGAAATTAATTTCATGGTTTTCTCTCTTACTACAGTCTATAGGAATTCAAAACATGCATCACCATTACTTGCATCTCTACACTTTTCATTATTTGTTCCTACTGATCACATAACGTACTAAAGCACGCATGTATGCATCTTCGTATAAAGTTTTTCTCAAGAAGTTAGTGAGAAAGTAAGGGCACGTGTATAGTTGAGGTAGCAAGTGCCTTGGTTACTTAACCGGATATCTCATAGTTCGAGTTTTGCGAATAGAAAAAGTTGTCATCGGGAGATTCCTATACATTGGAGGACCTTCGTCCATATATTTACTCTTAGGTTAACAAATATCTTGTAATCGGTGAATTTTTTGGTAGACTTTTTATCTTTAGATTTATTATGGACGGCCCCTTATTATTGACCATTAAATTAAATTATTCAAAAAAAATAGTAATTATTCATTGATTAATAATAAAAGATCCATGATAAACTTTAAAATTTGAGATCTATCGTATAATTTGCTCTTGTAGTCATATAACTTAATCATTATATATATATATATATATATATATATATATATATATATATATATAAACTCTTGTACCTCATCTTAACATGAAGAGATGTGTGCACCTCCATGATGTGTGTCCAGCATTATTATTCTGGATATGATCGCTGACGCTCGTTGTCTGTAAGGGGTAACTTCATTGCCATGTCACGTGTTTGCCTTTTGTACGTGGTTTATCTGTTCTTAAAGTTCCTTCCTTATATTGATGACAAGCTATCCTTTCTTATTCTTAGGTTGCTGCCTTTCGACTCAGTATGAAAGTTACTTCCGCAAGAGAAATGTTTGGTGTACTAACACAAACTTAAAACATACTTACACTTAGTACAAAAAGAAAAATAATATTGTGGTGTAACTATTTCCCTTGCCCTCTAGGCCCACAATTTTATTTATATCTTTTTGTGCCTAGTATAAAATTTTTGTAGGTTTATATTGTACACAAAACTTTTCTCCTTATGCAATTGATAACTTGATTTGAAATTACTTGGGCGCCATATTTACAACAATAGTGGTATGTTTAGTTAGGAGTAAAAATATAGTGAAATTTTTTTTGGATGACGAGTTGTAAGTATAAAAACTTTCACCCCAACCAAACATATCCTAATGGCTATGAATGCGCAAAGTCTTCACCATTGGCTTATTGTTTGCATTAAAATTGTGACGTCTAAATTCCTTTTACTTGAGCACCATGTCGACTCATTCATCATTCTCAACTAAAAATTATCACAGAATATTTAGGATAAAAAATTTATTATTTTAATGATAGACAAGTCAATATGAAATCTACAGTGAAATGAGTGACACTAAAATTTCTCCTTGTATAATATCTTGGTTTGACTTGTGCGATAACATGGAGTAAAGGTTCATTTTTGTCCTTAAAAATTTATTAATATTTTACTATAGTCCCTAAAATTAAGAAATTATCAGTTTAATTCCTAAAACATTGAAAACTTATTCAAGTTAATCCATAGGATAATGTTTATAGGAACTACCTTGAATTACCAAAAGAAATAATTTGAATAATTTTTTATAATTTTAGGAACTAAGGTAATAAATTCTTAATTCAGGAACTAAAATAGAATACCCATATAATTTTAATGATCAAAATGAACCTTTACGCCGATAAAATGGGTATATATTAGGGACGGATCTAATCCCATAATAGTTGAGAAAATTTTCAGAAGTATATAGGTGTATATATTTCTTTACCCTCACTATGTTATTAAGTTTGACCTCACATTAAAATAAAATCAAACCAAACTTTTTTATATATTATCTTTGCTCCTATTACTAAAATTTTCATGATCCATCATCACTAGTATATATATCACCCAAAAAAGATGGAAGGGAAAAACTTCGATAAGAATATTAAAAATAGGATAGTTATCTCTATTATCTTTTGGTGGTAGATGAAACTTGCTATCTTCTTGTGAGAAGGGACAGTCATGTTTGTTTGGAATATTGCTAATCCACCACATATTGCACATTTAAGATGTTCATAATTTGCCATGCTTTCTCAGAATCTGGCTTCAGCTTTCAATAGGAGTGTGCGTGGACAATGACACAAAATAGAGTTCATTGAAGAATAAAACATTGCAGCTCGTTTCAAAATACCACTTTAGCCTTTAGAATAAACCATTCAACTAACATTCAAAATTTCAAACCATATCTATGATTAAGGTATTTATTGATGGATTAAGTTCTATTGTGTAATGGCGGGCTCATAAGGCAAAAATAGAGTGGCGCAAAATAAATATGTGGAGGCATAAAATAAATGATACCAGGAATTTACGTGGTTCGGCTAAAGCCTATGTTCACAGGCAAAGGTGATAACCAAATATTTCATAATGGAAATATAATGAAGATACAAAAGGTGGACATACTCCACTTAACCCAAATAGCTTTACTCCCACAATACCTTAGTATTTTTCTCACTAGTGTATACTCTCAACTCACAAAATAGAGAGACACAAAGGAAATAGATGACTCTCTAATTATAAACGGGAAAGAGAGGTTGGATTGTTCATGTCTTGGTTGAGCTTAACTGAAGCTCCTTTTATAGAGCTCTTCTTACATGTGCTGACAAATGGGTACAACTAATGATGTGTTATTATTATGCTTGCCAACAAGCCAAATCCTCCACTGAAAAGCAAAGAAAAGAGATTGAATCCTGCACAAGCAGAAAGTAAAAATGTGTTATAGTTGCTTTGGACAATTGTCCACATGCTCACCAACCAAAAGCTTGAAGGAAGCCAAGCCACATTAACAAATCTCCACCTTGACTTGATTTTTCATTCATCTTCAAGTTTCTAAAGTCGTCTTTTCCAAAATGCCCATAAGGGCAAATTGACATATTGTGAATGCCAACTAAGTCCAAGCAATGCTTGAAGTTAGCTATCGTGATTGACTTTGTCAATATATCTGCTAAATTGTCTAAAGTACCAATCTTCTTCATTGCAATGGTACCCTGAGAAATAATATCTTGGATGAAATGATATTCTGACATCAATATGTTTGGTTTTCTCATGATACATTTGATTTTTGGTCAAATGTATAGCACTTTGACTACCACAATAAATAGTTGTAACATTTTGTTCCAAGCCAAAATTGCCTACCGAACTTCTGAGCCAAATGACTTCCTTCACCGCTTATCCTCCCCCATGTATTCGACTTCTGTAGTGGATAGTGCAATAGTAGATTGTAAAGTCGCTTTCCAACTAATTGAACTACCTGAGAGCATGAAGACATATCCTGTCAAAGATCTCCTTTTATCGACATCTCAGCATAATTAGAGTCAACGTAACCAATAACACTACCACCACTGTTAGAACTCCTATCATATACTAAGCTAACATTTGTCGTACCTCAAAGATATCGAAGTATCCATTTCACTGCTTGCCAATGCGTCTTGCTAGGATGCCCCATATATCTGCTAACAATACTAACGACATGTGAAATATCTAGTTAAGTGAATACCATAGCATACATCATGCTTCCAACTGCACTAACGTAAGGAACATGTGATATCTATTCCTCCTCGTTAGCAGGCTGTGGTGAATATGCGGTTGATAGTCTGAAATGGGTCTTCAGAATATTCAAGGCTTTGCATCTTGCATTCCAAAGCTCTAAAGTATTTTCTTAATATACTTCTTCTGAGACAAATATAATTTTCTAGCACGCCAATTCCTGTAAATTTCCATGCCCAAAATCTTCTTCAGCTGCACCTAAATCTTTCATTTCAAATTCACCAGAGTTGCTCTTTCAACTTCTTAATTTCACACATACTCTTAGCAACAATGAGCATGTCATCAACATAGAGCAACAAGTAAACAAACGAACCATTTGAGACCTTCTGTGATAAAAAAACAGTCATAGTCACTCCTTGAGTAACCATGACCTAACATGAAAGCGTAATATCGCTGGCAAGGAGATTGCTTTAAGCCATATAATGACTTCTTTAAGAGACAAATGTGGTCCTCCTTGCCTTGAATAGTGAAACCTTCTGGTTGCTACATGTAGATCTATTCTTCAAGCTCACCATGAAAAAAACTGTCTTGACATCGAGCTGTTCAAGTTCTAAGTCAACAAGTGCAACCATGGCGAGCAATACCCGAATGAAGCTGTGTCACAACAGGTGAGAATACTTCATTGAAGTCTATTCCTTCTCTTTGGCTAAAACCTTTTGCAACTAAGCGTGCTTTGTCCAGAGGTTCAACTCCAGGGATCCTTCCTTATTCTTGCTCTTTTGGATGGTTTCACCAACTCCTAAGTCTGGTTCTTATGAAGAGACTCCATTTCTTCACTCATCGTTGCAATCTATTGTGCAGACTCTTCACTCGAAATAACCTCATGGTATGTGGAAGGATCTTCTAATTCCATATTCTCTGCTACTAATAATACAAAAGAGACTATGACTGTATGACCATACCTCTTTGATGGTTTTATTTGCCTATTTTCTCTATCTCTAGTGAGGTTATAACACTGCAAATGTTGTCGTACATCTACGACATTAACAATATCTTATTCTTCTTCTTGAATGGACTAATGAGCAGAATCTTCTTCAATCTACTTTGGTGGTTCAGCTTCAAACTCCACCTACTTACTAGCATCTTCATTTTTTTTTTTTTGCATCATCAATCTCCTTTTCGGATGAAGCATGGGATGATTCATTGAATTTAACATCTCTGTAAATTATGAATTTGAATAACTTAGGTTCTGTGCACCACAATCTATAACTTTTGACCCAGTTTGATATTCGAGAAATATGTATTTTAGTGCACTTCGCTCAAGCTTTCCATCATCAATATGAGCATATGCAGGACAACGTAAATTCTCAAATTTGAATAATCAGGGAGCATCGGACCATACCTCAATAGGAGTTTTCAAATCGATCACAATTAATGGAGACCGATTCACGAAATAGCAAGCCATATTGACAACTTCAGCCTAAAATTCTTTAGATAAACCATTAGAGAGCACACAACGAGCCATTTCCAAAAGAGTTCAGCTACTCCATTTTGTTGTGGAGTTTTTTGCACAGTGACGATGTCTTATTATGCCTTAATTTTCACAGAACTCGTTGACTGACCTCCACAAAACTCTAAACCATTATATGTTTGAAGATGCTTGATCTTCTTGTTGGTTTGGTTCTAACAAGTGCTTTCCATTTCTTAAAAGTATGGAACACATCATTCTTTTGTTTCAGAAAATAAACCCATACATTCCTCGAGAAATCATCAATGAATGTCAATAGGTATCTAGCACCACTTTTGAATGAAATAGGTGCAGGGCCCCATAAGTCAGAGTAGATGTAATCCACTGTGCCCTTAGTCCTATAGATAGCAAGTCCTAAACTTGACTCTGGTCTACTTCCGTAAATACAGTGTTTACAAAAGTCAAGCTTCCCAATTTTGTGATCACCTAGCAATCCACGCTTGCTCAAAATTGACATTCCAGTTTCACTCATATGCCCTAGATGCATATGCCACAAACGAGTAGTTTCTAAATCAGGATCAGATGAAGATGATATTAGTGCCAACAATTGTATTTCCTTGAAGTAAATAAAGACCGTTGACCAACTTGCCTTTTATCACAATAAGAGCACCTTTAGAGATTTTTAAAACTCCACCTTCAGGAGAATACTTATAACCTTGAGAATCAAAGACGCCAAGGATGTAAGATTTTTCTTCAAGTTGGTATGTATGAACATCGCCAATGTTCTCACAACTCCATCATACATCTTGATTTGGATTGTTCCAATGCCAATGAACTTACAGGGCATATCATTTCCCATAAGGACAACACCACCATCTATTGACCGGAAAGTTGTAAACCAATCCCTTGACACATGTGATAGGAGCAACTAGAATCAACCATCCAAGTATCACCAATTGGAACTGGTTGATACTGAGAATATTATCAGGACTTTCATAAATATTTGCTGCATCACTTGAATCTTTGTCTTTTTTATCTTTGAGCCTGGACATTCTCTTTATGCCTTTCTTTCTTGCAATATTCACACCTACTTTTACGATATGTCAGACTTAGATCTAAACCTTCCTTTGCTACTACTCGATCCAATCTCCTTTGACCTCCCTCTAACAAATAGGCCAGATGCAGTATCATCACGATCGCCAGTATCGTGCTCCATTTTGTCACGACTTAAAAGTGCATATTTAACCTCATCAATTTTGAGGCTTTCATGACCATATATAAGCGTTTCACGAAAGTGCTTGTATGAAGGAGGTAAGGAACAAAGCAACATCATTGCCTGTTGCTCACTTGAAAATGTCTCGTCCATATTTTTTAAATCTGTGACGAGTGACGTGAACTCAGCTATGTGAGACCGGATTGATGTCCCTTCTGCCATATGGAGCATGTAAAGACGTTGCACACACCGAGATGGTTGGCCACCTTCTTAGTCATATATAATGACTTCAACTTGGTCCACAGTGATTTTGCCTTTTCTCAAAAGGACCTCCTGTAGTACATCATCTGTAACGCATAACGAAATAATAGAAAGAGTTTTTTGATCGGCATCATCCCATTCAGATTCCTTCATTATCTCGGGCCTTTTTTCTTTGTTAGAAAGTAATACTTTTACACCTTGCTATACAAAAACAACCATTATACGGACCTTTCATATTCCGAAATTAATGGGCTCATCAAACTGTTGAATATCAAATTTTGCAATAGACATTTTTAAACATGTTAGCCCAGAACTCTAAGAGTTCTGATACCAATTTGTTGTGTAATGGGGCCCAGAAGAGAAATAGAGTAGTGCAAAATAAATATGTGGAGACGTAAAACAAATGACACTAAGAATTACGTGGTTCGGTTTAAAGCTTACGTCCATAGGCAAATGCGACAACTAAATATTTCACTATGGAAATATAATGAAGAGAAAAGGTGGACATACTCCATTCAACCCAAATCCCTCTACTCCAAAAATATCTCATAGTATTTTTCTTACTAATGTATACTCTCAACTCACAAAATAGAGAAACACAATGGAAATAGATGACTCTCTAATTAGAAACGAGGAAGAGAGGTTGGATTGTTTATGTCCTGGTTGGCTGAAGCTCCTTTATAGAGCTCTTCCTACATGTGACAAATGGGTACAACTACTGCAATGATGTGTTATTATTATGCTCGCCAACAAGCCAAATCCTCCACCGAAAAGCAAAGAAAAGAGATTGAATCCTGTACAAGTACCAAAAGTAAAAATGTCTTATAGTTGCTTTGGATATTTGTCCACAGGCTCACCAACCAAAAGCATGAAGGAAGTCAAGCCCCGTTAACAAGTTCCAGTCACATTTGATTTTGTTTATTTCCTTGTCTTTCCATTTATCTGGTTGACTATGCTTTCTTTTCCGGGATTTAGATAATGAAAGACTATTTTGAGTGTACTATATTGTTGTTGTTGACATGTGAAGTGTATTATGTTATTATACACAGAAAGAAATTTTTTATGTATATTCTTTAGATTTTATCCTTATTTGGTATGGAGGAATGGTTTTTCCACATTCATGGCATAATGTTGCGAATGTCTTTGCTACTGATACTTAGTTCTGGGTGTAATATCAGAAATGTATCTGTCACACTCATACTTGTTCTGTAATTCCTTGAGAAGGGTATTCTCAGCCATAGAGAGTTCAACGAAAGCACCAATTAATGCCAAGCTCAGTAAGAATTGTAAAACTAATCTGCACTAACAGCAGAATCAGCAAGTACTAATTCAAAATTCAACAACAATTCAGCTAGTATAATGTGGATCTGACCTCCCAAGCACCCCAGAAAAAAAAAAATGTGGATCTGAATTCTGAAGTATGGGTCTAGTCTATGAACAAGTATGATAAAAGCCTATGAAATCTGAACAAAGAACATATAGGGTCGTATAATCGATGCATCAGTATAAGTACGTACAAGACTTAAATAAAGTATCTGATGTGCAGCCACGTGTGCATCAGAGAGTGGTCCCCTTTTTGTGCTTAATTTGCTATTATTTATACCAAATCGATACCTGAGTTTATGGCTTAAATTTTTGTTTAAGAATGGATTAAGTGAAACATATATATGATGCAGTATCTTACACACTACAACATCAACTAAGCCTTGTCCTACTAAATGGGGTTGGTTAAATGGATCAAAATTTTATTGCAAAGTTTAGTATAGTTGGACTCAAACTTGATAAAAGAGAAGGATTGTGTTAGGTCATGGATAATTAACAAATTTTTATGGCATTATCATATCCAGCAAACTATTGTGACTCTTAATATAACTCATTGATTTAGATAAAAAAAAAGACTCTTTCTGTAAAAAATGGCTGGTCAGGGGTGAAATGTACTGCACAAACTTTACCTATAATATTGGAGATTCGATTTATGGATTTCTTGCTTTAGGGAGGATTTTACCTAATCACCAACCCGACTCCAAATTACGTGAACAATTCCGAAGGGCAAAAATAAAACAAGAGAAGTTCCTGTGTGCAAAGTCCATAACAAAGTTGAATCATACTCCAGTCACTTTTCTTAATTAACCATATGACACCTGATAGACTAAAGTTTCCATGATATATATTGCCACGTTCATTTAGCGTTGGATAATAATTGTGTTACATGGCTTTGCATTTCCCCAAACTTTGGTAAACAAGCATCCATCCATCCAAACCTAACATAATGTAATAAGCCGTTTATTCATAAATTATTCATAAAAAGATGACCATTTGGGATCATTGTAGCCTTCATCTTATATACGTGAATTATTGGTTAACAATTTGCAAGGCTGTTAATGAGTTGATGTTACGTTAACTTGAATCTGAACATGTGATGTCTCCTTTGTTGTTTAGTTGGCTAAATGAGTGCCATTGTAAGAGAATGGTAACTTTTTTTTTTAATTTTCTTTTATCGATTTGGTTCGGATCAGGTTAAAAAATAAGAAATTTTATTCTAAAAAAATTTATTCTTATAATAAATAACAACTAGCACAAAACTCAGTTATGGTATACTTAACAACAATGTAAATATATAAATTCTTTAAACATATGTATACAAAGATGATAAAAAGTGACTCTGTTATTAAAAACTTAAGTGCAAGACTTTGAAAGTTTAGAAATAAATTAAAAAAATAATTCGTTGATCAAGTGATCGAATTAGGTACTTAGGTAATCAAATTCAAAAATCATAAATCCAAAACCAAACCAATAACAATTGGTTTGGATTGGTTTCAACTAAAAATGAATCAATTACTTGAACCAATTGGTTTGGTTTGGATTGTCATGGGTTCATTGGATAAATCAAATCCAATTACTCCCCTTGTTAATTTTTATCCTTTAACTAAACACACCTTAATAAGATTCTCGTGGTACTCATATTATAGCTCATCTTAATCAATGGTGATAATCTATATTATACATAACAAAATCAGGAGCTTTATCCTTTCGCCATTCTAATGAGTAACATGTCCTTTGGTAAGTAGGAGATGGACAAAATAGCATATTGGGAAAAAAAAATACATAAGAAAAGACAGTGATGTGAACAGCACTCCACACGTGACTATGTACTACAAGTAAGGTAGGTTTTATGGTAGATCTCATATGTTTGAATCAATCATGGACTATCTATTATTATTTGTTGATAAACTATTCAATAAAAAATGATAATCAATGCGCTAATAATAAGAGGTTAATGGTGTCACATGAATCTCCTATAGTTTGCCCTACAAGAAATGTTATTTGTGGCAAACTGGTCACGTGAAAATGGTAACAACTTCAGTCATTTCAAGTGGATATAAGGATGCACAACCGAAGTGCCATTTTATGACTACTTGCTTCATTTACTTGTGCTATGGTTCTAAACTGCTTACCCTGAATAGTGTTATAGTTACACATTTAACGGTTTTAGCAACTTTTTCCACAATTTACTACCAGCCACTGACTCACTTCTAATTTTGAACAACTAGACAAAATTTATCTGTGACAAGGACATACAAATGAGACAGAATAGAAATTTTGATATAAGCTTTTATGGCTAATAAATGGTTTTGAAGGGTTGAAGGACCACAACAGCATGATTTCATTGGATTCTAACCATATCCATTTCTTCCCTATCCAATCCCAGTTTCCAAGTTTCCATCTTTCCACCACTCAACCAACTGAATGCAGGACTCTATGCTGTGTTCATTTTTGTTTGAGCACTCTTCCTAAATCAGAATAATCTAGAGTTGAGGATAGTTAACTCTCTAGCTAGCTAATCTCTTTTCTTTTGTTTGGTCAACTTGTACAGTATTTGTCTCTATTGAATTATTCTCTCTGCAATGCCAGGAACCATCCTGGTTTCAGGTACTAACTGTTTAGTAGCAGTGATTCGATCACCTCACCCACCATATTGTTTTTTCTTCTCTTACTCTTTTCATTTTACAGTACTGGAATTCATAGATCTTCCATTATCTTCATCAACATCCATAAGGGGTATGTATGTATGCAATTGAACTTGGTTTTGAATTTGCCCTACCTCTCCCCTGCACCATCTTTAAATGCCAATTGTAACTTGGTCATAAATGCATATGCAGTTTCCATGGGGAAAATAGAGTACCAAATCAGTGACAAAGGGAACTTTTCATTGTAAGATTAACTTAGAAGAATTCTACTTTGTTTTTTGTGGTATCTTGAGAGTTGTGACAGCAATTTCAAGGTTATAATAAATTTGTTCTGTTGTCTTATTCAGCCCCTTAACTAGCCTCCGTGATGATTTGATAGTTAAAATTCAGGATGCTGATGGGAATGAAATATCACGAACAGGTAACAGGTTAATATGAAAAAATTGGCCTATTTTTAAGTAAGTTACAAAGTAGGCCTTTTCTAACAAAAGTAGTGAATAACTAGCAGGTGTTCATATCAGGTTGATATTAGAGAAAGGTGTTTGGGAAGACATATTTCCCCTTGGGAAGGGGCACCTGCATTTGAAGTTGCAATTCATCCTCAATGATGAAGAGCGTGACAGAATTCGTATAATGGTACTGATTTATTTTCCTTATACAATTTGTCCTGCAGTTATGCTTCTGAGCTTAGACATTTCAAATTAAATGCCTCAGTCAATTATTATCTTGATGCTAAGCTAACAGTTAGATCAGATTAGATGAATCAAATGTATGCAATCATATAAGATTATGCATACGGATAGTAACCATTGATTGAGGCTGCAGCCATTAGTGTTTTCACATTAATTTTTCATCTTTGGTTTTGCAGAGACAATCTGCATTAAAGAAAAAGCACGATGAGCTTCTTAGTAGCGGTCGAAGAGGTCCAGAAAGTGACAGTAGTAGTACTATTGGCAATGCAGCATCACCCTTTCGCGCAAATGATGAGGTCTCAGGTTTGATCTTACTTAACTGATTATTAAAGAAAACAATGTTTTTAAAGAAGAAACACTATAATAAGATAATTATACAGTTAAAGAACTTCTATGGTTATGTGTGTGGTCCGACATTTCCTCAAAGGCTTTTTCCTGATGTTTTAAGTGCTCCATCTTCTCAAGAATCACCAAAGAGAGGCCTTCAGCATGAAGCAATTTCCCGGCTACAAGGTCCTGCTGGTTTCTTTGATGACAAAGAATCTGGTACTAGAAATGTAGGTGAGGCTCAGCTTGACCAAAAGCAGCTGAACCCAGTTAAGGATTAAATGATTTGCATCATAGTCTCTGTTCTGTCCCAACAAGAAGACGATGGATAATGTACCAGTGTTTGTTTAATGATCATTTTTCATGTTTTAGAACTTTGCAGATCAATATAAATCAACAAAACCAGCATTGCGAGCAACTAATCTTACTCAATTACAACACAAGGGTAAGAAGTCTACCAATCAGTCACCATCAGAGAAGCAGCCTCAGGGAGTTATTGGTTCAGAAGACATGGCAATTTTGTCAAGAAGCACAGAACAAAATGATGGTATGCAATGTTCTGAGAAGAAGAGCACATCGGGGCGAACTCCTAGTAATGTGAAGAAAATGATAAGTGCTTTTGAAAGTGGTCTGGCTCAGGTATAGTAACTGCTGATTCTGAACTTTACAATATCATAAACATGTAATTGCAATTGGTAAGAACTTGAAGTTCACAATGTGATTTGTCTCAAAGCAGGATAAGAGACCTCATATTAAACCACCTCCAACAAAATATCAATCAGGTAAAATTGAAACAAAAGATTCTTCCAAGACTCAGCACTTGGAGCAAGATAAGTCATGGGACACCAAGCCAGCAGGCATCTTACAAGAAAGTGAGAAAAGTGCCTTTCTGGCAAGAGACTTTCGACAGGACCTGGTACAGCAAATTAACTTGTTTAGTCATGTATCACGTAAGGATCACACAAGGCAGTTGAAGGAGTTGAGCACCATAAATATACTGAACAAACAAACAGATTCATATGCCAGAAATAAATTTGAAGACAACTCTTACTCTTTTGAAAGTTCTGGTGTCTGGATATTCCCAGATGAAACAAGAGATATTTGTAGAACAACTAGTGGTAAAAGTGTAATGGGAATAGAGGAAAGTCAGGACACAAAGTGCTTCAGCCATCAAAGAATTTTGTGTTTCTCAAAATTAGAAAATATGGAGAAGGTATAAATATTTTTGGACACCTTTTTGGTTAATTATTGTCCTTCAACAAAAGATTTGAGTATTTATTTTATCATTGGGGAATATGAAATCTCTCATACATTGAGAAAATCAGAGAAAAGAAAGAAATAACAAGGAAGACTTTAAAGATGCTAATTCTGTGTTGTTTGTTGAAGCTGACTTGGAGCTTGGTACTCAAGTATTCTTACTTCTGCAAACAAACTGAACATGATTTCTCTGTCATTATTTTGAAATCCTGTGTCAATGACCAAAATTAAGCTATTTACAAGTAATCTAGTCACTACCATTCATTATATTTGTGTGTCAGATTAAATACCTTACATTGAGCTGTTTCCTTTGGAGAGAAACATTTAGTATAGAAGTAGATTCCAAACATTTAAACTGAAATTTTGATTAATAGAATCAGATGATGTATTTTCTTCTTTGCTGTGTTTATTTGTCTGGCAGAATGCATCTTATGTTGGAAGTGGAACTAACGGGAGCAAATATGAAAAGATAAAGGAAAATGAAGAATCAAGGACAAGGAGCCCCGATGATAATGGAGATGAAAATTCTGGTGCACCATTTAGCCAGGTTACAATCAATATTCAATCTGGAAATCTTTTTGCTTGTTTGACTGAAATTCAAAATATTAAATTTTGGATAATTAGTTTGTATCAACAATGTTGCTTTTATCTTTTTCTTTTCTCTTTATATAGTATTTCAATCTCAACTAGAAGTAAAGCAAGTTGCAGTTTATTTGCTCTTTAGTTATCAGCTATTGTTGAAGAGTGCTTATTTGCCCTTTCCCTTACCTGCTCCTCTCAGGTAATAAAAGTTGCAATCATTATAGGGTTTGGAGTACTTGTTCTCCTTACCGGACAAACGAAAAAGAGGTACGAAGATTAGATGATTTGTTTGTTATATTTCTATGCTTTGATCATGCTAATTATGTCTTGTGTTGACCATCTTGTGAAGGAATCAAATGTACATGAAAAATTTAAATAATGTCAACCTTCTGTGATCTGAGGATGATATATATTGCCTAATGTATCATTTGTAGTTTTTTTTTTTTTTTTGTGGCTATGTTTTCATTGGTGCTGAATTTCATTCTTTATACCAGAAATTTACATTAATGCTAGGAAACATTTAACTGATCTGTTTCAACATGCACAACTCCTCTACCATAAAATATAGCTCTACCAGAAACTGCACAAAACAAGAATGTAAAAGTTCACCCTAGTATTGCTTGCTATAAGAGAAGTGCACACATAATTCTAGTACATCAGTAATTCTATGGACACCTCCCTCGTACTGCTGGAAAACCTAGTGCTTATATCCTAAGAAATTCTAACATTTTGTTATATTATATGTGCAAAAAAATTATTTGAAAAAATACAAACTGTTATTCATATGTTGTGTGTGTAAAGAATTAAAGATGTTATGACGAATTTCACCAAAAAGCAAAGGAAGTAAAAAATTGTATGTTTCATCATTCCTATGAAAATGAAGCATGCACTGTGAAAGTATGCCTTGCACCAATTAGGCTAGATGCTGAAAACAGTAGTCAATTTATTGTATTGCAGATAGGACCTTGAGGTGGAAAATCTACTATTGGCATTGTTTGAAGGGATAGATTTGACTCATCTAAGTGAAAAGGCTTATAAAGTGAGAAAGTAAGTAGATAATCACCTTTGAATCATATAATAGGACCCATACATAATAAAAATTATTGTTTCAAGAATAATTAATCTCTCTGAAGCATGAGTACTTCAAAATGGCTGCGTACCCGTACTCGGTACTTACCATGTACACGTTCTTGTTGGATTCTATACTTGTTAATTAATAATTTCAATAAGTAAATGTTACTTAAATGTAAATTAATCCTTATAAAATATTAAATTTTGTAATTAAATTAATTAAACTAATATTTTATCCTTTCAAATATCGTGATTCTTTATCTATTTTTATTTGAGCATCATAAAATTATTTATTTTATGATATAATTATTTTATTGGTTATAATTTTATATTTTTATATATATCTTCTTGTACCCGTATTTGAGTTTTTGGAAAATTTCCATACCCTTTACCTGTATCTATACTCAACGAATATCATACCCATACCTATGCAACATAGATTAATCTCTTACTTTTTGGCTTTATAAATCTTCTCAATTTAGAGGTGTTAGATGCTGAAGTAATCCATAATTTTCCTTGGTTAAAATTCTCAACTTTTATTTCAACTAATGTCTCCGAAAATGTTATTGGTACACAATTCGACCCATTTTGCAACACATTGTTGCATTTTTAGAAAAAGATGTAATAAAAAAATTTAAAATAAAAATTCAAGTGGTTTGAACGGGTTGATGTGATAAGTATGTTGAAAAAATGAGTCATATCATCTCGTTTAAATTCCAATATTTAAAGGAAGCCTCAAGGTTAAAATGTATCTCAAAAAAGCGTACAAATAACTTTATTCTACCGTCTCGTTGTAATTACCACCTCCAACACCATTTTTGCTGCTACAATTTATCACTGTTGTTACGGGTGCAAGCTTAGCTTGACAGCTTACTAATGAAGTCTTGGAGCAACTTCTATGCGACAATATTTTCAAGTTTTAGCAGTTTGGTCCAAATTATTATGCTGCTTCTTGTGGAACGTAGGGAAGTTCTAACTAAAAACTAAGCAAGAATTGTAGGGTTCTGGTTTACAATCGTGCAACAAAATTAGAGTTAGACAAATATCTTTTAGACAAATTTTCAAGAAGTTTGGTCGACTATGTCGGAAAATAATTCCCCCACCAATATAAATCTATCAAATTAACAAAGCAAGAAAATACAAAATTAACGTTGTTTGATGTTCATTGCCTATGCCCACCACTTCACAAATCAATCCACGAATTCAATAAAAATCAATACAATCACTGATCTCAATTCTGAATAAATCTCATACATCCCAAATAAAATCTACCGTTATTCATGAAACATGCCGCCTAACATCACATTGTTAGAAAGATTTTCGACACAAGCTATCCTCACCCACACCACTGCTACTCTCGAAACATGTTAACATCAATGATTCACGGGACACACGGTCTAATTCCACATTATTAAGAAGACTTTCAATACAAGCTATCATTACTTTTACCGTCACTATTCACGTATCATGTAACATTAGTGCACCTTCTCTAGACAAAACTGCAAATCCTCCATCAACACATTATCATCATCATCATCCTCTCAACTCTCCATATTTAATCTCTCAAATTTTACTCTTCTCTCATACATCATAAACAATTCTTAATGCTACTGTTTATAACAATCTATATGACAATAACAAATTTTCACACTCAATCATAATCTTCAATAACTTACTATTTTTTAGATAAAATCCTAACAAATCTCCCTCATATCTTTTTTCTTCAAATCTTTTTTTTTTTTTTGGTTGCCACAAATCTCTTTTTTTCAAATTTTTTCTTTCAAATCTTCTCCAAATATTTCTATTTATCTTCATATTTTTTTTCAAATATTATAAAAAATAAAAAATTATCAATAACAATCTTCAATTAAAAATTTGGATCAAACCCAATAGATCCTACAATGGGTATCCTATTCACTCCCTTCGTGACTTTGTAAAGAAATGTGAGTGTCCCCTATACACTATAAACTAATAATCCATATCTCGTTAATTTTTTTCCAATTCTGTTTCATTTATGTATATTATATATGATTTTATTATCAAATTGCCAAAGCATTTCTATCGTTCTATGTATTCTATATGATTTCGTTTGTTTCGTTATTATTAAAAGAGTTGCGTCCTAATTATCAACTATAAATTTTGGACAAATGGTAAGCTTTAAATTAAAAGAAAAAAAAGTATTAGGTCAAGGTAACAAATTCAATTATTGTTAGTTGAAAATTTGTGATGACTTTTTTTTCATAGTTAATTCAATCTCTTCTAAATTGTAAACCTAGACATTTTAGATCGACTCATATTTAATTTGATAGGGTGTTCGATTTGAACAAACTCAATAACCTATCATTACACGAAATTCATTGGGTCGGGTTTGTATTATGAAATTTGACCTAACAACCTATCATTTTCATTCATATACAAGGACGCCTAATATTCACACCGTGCCAAACTGCCATGCAATAAAGTATGTAATTTCATATGAACACAAACTTATTTTGTTCCCTGATATTTCATTGACTTGTCTCCATCTTGAGTTCATTCCCACCAAAAAAAAAGTAAAACTTTTGTTGAAATAATGGTATGATGGCTTGATTTTACTTATTGATAAGCTTTGACCATTATTTCAAGCATGGTGGCTTCAAACATGGAGGCTTCAAACATGGTGACTTCAACATATGCACTCCAAGCACTATAAATAGAGCTTGATTCATCAAGCTTGAAATACCAACAACAATCCATTCCTCTAAGCATTTAGAGAATATTTTGTTTCCTTTGTTTTCTTTCTATATTGAGAGTTGAGAGTATACACTGTTGAGAGAAACACTGTAAGGTATTTTGGATGTATTCGGATTAGGATGTTAAGTGGAGTGTGTGCATCTTTTGTATCTCCATCATATTTCTATACTGAAAAATTTGGTTGTCATCTTTGTCCGTGGACGTAGGCTTTAAGCCAAACCACGTAAATTCTTAGTGTCATTTATTTTATGCTTCCACATATTTATTTTGCGCCACTTCTCCCTTGGGCCCGTTATTTCACAACAAGTTGGTATCAGAACTCTTATAGAGTTATGGGCTAATTTGTTTAAAAATGTCTACTGCAAAATTTGATATTTAGCAGTTTAATGGGTGCATTAATTTTGGAATGTGGAAGGTTCGTATGATGGCTGTTCTTGTACAACAAGTTGTAAAAGTAGCATTTTCTGACAAAGAAAGAGGCTCGAGACAATGAAGGAATCTGAATGGGAAGATGCTGATCAAAAGGCTCTTTCTATTATTCAGTTATGCATTACAGACGATGTTTTGCAGAAGGTCCTTTCAGAAAATAGCAAAATCGCTATGGACTAAGTTGGAGTCATTATATATGACTAAGACGGTGGCCAACCATCTGTGTGTTGCAACGTTTGTACATGTGTCGTATGGAGAAGGGACATCAATTCGGTCTCACATAGCTGAGTTCACATCACTCGTCAGATTTGAAATATATGGATGAGACGTTTTCAAGTGAGCAACAGGTAATGATGTTGCTTTGTTCCTTACCTCCTTCCTACAAGCACTTTCGTGAAATATTCAGATATAGTCGTGAAAGCCTCAAAATTGATGAGGTTAAATCCGTACTCTTAAGTCACGGCAAAATGGAGCACAATACTAGCAGTCATAATGATATTGCATCTGGCTTGGTTGCCAGAGGGGGACAAAGGAGATTGGATCGAGTAGTAAAGGAAAGTCTAGATCTAACTCTAGACATCGTAAAGGCAGGTGCCGATATTGCAAGTAATGGAGGCAGAATGTCGAGGCTCAAAGACAAAAAGGACAAAGATTCAAGTGATGCAACAAGTGTTGCTGAAAGTACTGATAATGTTCTGCAGGATCAACTAGTTCAATTGGTGATACTTGGATGCTTGATTCTGGTTGCTCCTACCACATGTGTCAAAACCAGGATTGGTTTACAACTTTCCAGTCAATAGATGGTGATATTGTCCTTATGGGAAATGATATGCCCTGAACGTCATTGGCATTGGAACAGTCCAAATTAAGATGTATAATGGAGTTATGAGAATGCTACTGATGTTCGGTACATTAGACTTGAAGAAAAATCTTATATCCTTGGGCATCTTCCTTCTAGGTTATAAGTATTCTGAAGGTAGAGTTTTAAAAATCTCCAAAGGTGATCTTATTGTTATTAAAGGCAAGTTGGTCAACGGCCTTTATTTACTTCAAGGAAGTACAATTGTTGGTGCTACCTCAGGATCATCTTCATCTAATTCAGATTTAGATACCACTCATTTGTGGCATATACGTTTAGGGCATATGAGTGAAATTGGAATGTCAATTTTGGGTAAGCGCAACTTGCTAGGTGATCACAAAATTGGGAAGCTTGACTTTTGTAAACACTGTGTCTACGGGAAGACCAGAGTCAAGTTTAGCACTGCTATCCTAGGACTAAGGGCACAGTGAATTACATCCATTCTGATTTATGGGGCCTACACTTGTTCCGTCAAAAGGTGGAGCTAGATACCTATTGACATTCATTGATGATTTCTTGAGGAAGGTATGGGTTTATTTTCTAAAACACAAGAATGATGTGTTCCATACTTTCAAGAAATGGAAAGCACTTACTGAGAACCAGATTAGCAAGAAAATCAAGCATCTCTTGACAGATAATGGTTTGGAGTTTTGTGGAGGTCAGTTCAATGAGTTCTGCAAAAATGAAGGCATAGTAAGATATCATACTGTGCAAAAGACTCCACAACAAAATGGAGTAGCATAACGTATGAACAGAACTCTTTAGAGAGGGCTCGCTGCATGTTCTCCAATGCTAGTTTGTCAAAAGAATTTTGGGTTGAAGCTGTCAATATGGCTTGCTATTTGGTAAATCGTCTCTATCAACTGCGATGGATTTGAAGACTCCTATTGAGGTATGGTCTGGTGCTCCTACTAATTACTGAAATTTGAGAATTTTCAGTTGTCCTGCATATAGTTTGATGATGGAACGCTTAGCGAAGGGCAATAAAATGCATATTTCTCGAATATCAAACTGGGGTGAAAGGTTATAGATTATGGTGTACAGAACCTAAGTCATCCAAATTCATAATTAGCAGAGATGTCATGCAGGTGGAGTTTGAAGCTGAACCACTAAAGCAGATGCAAGAAGATGCATCTGATGAGCCCATTCAAGAAGAAGAATAAGATATTGTTGATGTTGTAGATACAAGACAATGGTTGCAGCATTATAGCCTCACTAGAGATAGAGAAAAGAGGTAAATAAAACCACCAGAGGTATGGTCATGCAGACATAGTCTCTTTTACATTATCAGGCAGAGGATATGGAATCAGAAGATCCTACCACATATCATGAGGCTATCTCAAGTAAAGACCTTGTACAATGGATTGTTGCGATGAATAAAGAGATGGAGTCTCTTAATAAGAACTAGACTTGGAAGTTGGTGAAACCACCTAATGGACATAAAGTCGTTGGCTGCAAATGGATCTTTAAGAAAAGGAAGGATCCCATGGAGTTGAATCAGCTCGGACAAAGCACGCTTAGTTGCAAAAGGTTTTAGCCAAAGGGAAGGAATAGACTTCAATGAAGTATTCTCTCCTGTTGTGAGACATAGCTCCATTCATGTGTTACTTGCTATGGTTGCACTTTTGACTTAGAGCTTGAACACTTGATGTCAAGATAACTTTTATTCATGGTGAGCTTGAAGAACAAATCTACAAGCGAACCAGAAGTTTCACTATTCAAGGGAAGGAGGATCATGTATGTCTCTTAAGAAGTCGTTATATGGCTTAAAGCAATCTCCTCGCCAATGGTATAAGAGATTTGATACTTTCATATTAGGTCATGGTTACTCAAGGAGTGACTATGATTGTTGTGTTTACCACAAAAAGCTCTCAGATGGTTCGTTTGTCTATTTGTTGCTCTATGTTGATAACATGCTCATTGCTGCTAAGCATAATTGTAAAACTTGACCCGGTTCTCGACTCGGTCAAAGTGCAAGTTAAATATAATTAAATTAAAAATATAAAAATATATTAAAATGTAAATAAGTATAATGAAAAAGAGGATTGAAATGTAGAATATGTGCTCATTCCATTCAACAATTAGAGAAGAGATTGAAATTCATGAATAAATTTAAAATATGATATAAATTATAAATATATATTATAAAGATATATATATATATATATATATTAGCAAGCTCCCTTTAAAAATAATAAGCTTTTGTGGCAGCGTTATATTGCTCCACAATAAAAGCAGATCAAGAAGCATAGTAACCTGCACAAATAAAATGTAGAGGCTCGAATAGAGTCACACATGGTTAAAGAGGTGTTAGAAAGTGAGAGTGTCATGTGTATGTGTCTCTCTCTAATGCTTCTCCGCCTCTTAAATCGTGAAACCCACTACTCCTCTCCTTTCCTTGTTTATTTGCGCTGAACCATACACAAGCTGGCACCACAAGCAACTTGCCAGCTTGTTAATATGCACTGCAAGGAATTTCAATTTGTTTCTTAAAACTTGAAAATTGATGAAAAGTGTTAGCAGCTGGGTTTTCATGTTTGAACAAAACCATACAAAAGCTATAACGGAAGTCAAGTGGAGCCAGCTGGATTAACAAGTTGGAATGCTGCAATGAAACAGCCTTCACAAGTGCTTCTTGAAGCGATGTTGCAGGGGAAGTTAGAGTAAGTCACACATAGGGTGGGAAGCAACAAGAAAAGCTACTGGTTCTATTATAAAAGAAGAGCATTTGTATCATTATGTGAATTGATCAAAGCCAAGTCAATTTTGGCACATGGGCTTTAATTTGTCTACAAATCGGGCTGAAAAATATGGGCTCAAATTAATTTGAAGAAGTTAAAATTTTGAAAAACATGACTCGACTAGTTCGAATAAGTAGGCGGGGTCCGGTTAGGCCGATTTGCTACGGGTCACTTGCTTGTCCAATCTTTTGGACAACTCGAACCTTAATAGGTAGGTTTTTCGTTTACCGATCTACAGAGTTTGAGCCTTTTAAAACACGCTGTTAAGAGTATGTTTGAGATCAAGAAGCTGAAGGAGCAACTCAATGGCGAATTTGAAATGAAAGACTGAGTGCAGTTAAGAAGATTTTGGGATGGAAATTCAGGAATTGAGTGTTGGAAAATTATATTTGTCGAGAAAAGTATATTGGAAAAGTACTTAAGCGCTTTGGAATGCAAAATGCAAAGCCTGAGGACTCCGTTGGAGCCATTTCAGATTATCAATTACACATCACCAGTCCGTTGAAGGAGAAACAAATGTTACACATTCCTTATGCTAGTGCAGTTGGAAGCATAATGTATGCAATGGTATGTACTAGACTAGATATTTCACATGTCGTTAGTGTTGTTAGTAGATATATAGAGCATCCTGGCAAGATGCATTGAGTGAAATGGATACTTCAATATCTTCAAGATACGACAGATGTTGGCTTTGTATATAACAAGAGTTCTAATACTAGTGGTAGTGTTATTAGTTATGTTGACTCTGATTATGCTTGAGATGTTGATAAAAGGAGGTTTCTACGAGATATGTCTTCACATTCTCAGGTAGTGCAATTAGTTGAAAGCGACTTTACAGTCTATTATTGCATTATCCACTACAAAAGCCGAATACATGGCAGGCAAAAGTAGTGAAGAAAGTCATTTGGCTTAAAAGTTTGGTAGGCAATTTGGGCTTAAAACAAGATGTTATAACTATTTATTATGATGGTCAAAGTGCCATACATTTGACTAAAAATCAAATGTATCATGCGAGAACCAAACATATTGATGTTATATATCATTTATTCAGGAAATTATTCTCAAGATACCACTGCAATGAAGAAAATTGGTACCTCAAACAATCCAGTTGATATGTTGACAAAGTCAATCACTGTTACTAAGTTCAAGCACTGTTTGAACTTAGTTGGTATTCACAATATGGCAAGGCAAAAACAGTGAAGAAAGTCATTTGGCTTAAAGTTTGGTAGGCAATTTGGACTTAGAATAATATGTTACAACTATTTATTGTGATGGTCAAAGTGCCATATATTTGACCAAAAACCAAATATATCATGCGAAAATCAAACATATTGATGTTATATATCATTTTATTCAGGAAATTATTTCTCAAGGTACCATTGTAATGAAGAAAATTGATACCTCAAACAATCTAGCTGATATGTTGACAAAGTCAATCACTGTTACTAAGTTCAAGCACTGTTTAAACTTAGTTGGTATTCACAATATGTGAGTCTGCTCTTATCGGCACATTAGAGAAAGTGACTTCAGAAATTTCAAACTTGATAAAAATCAAGGCAAGATGGAGATTTGTTGAAATAATGGCATGATGGCTTGATTTTACTTATTGATAAGATTTGAACATTATTTCAAGCATGGTGGCTTCAAACATGGAGGCTTCAAGCAAGGTGGCTTCAAACATGGTGACTTCAACATATGCACTCCAAGCACTATAAATAGAGCTTGATTCATCAAGCTTGAAACACCAACAACAATCAATTCCTCTCTTCCTCTATTTTAAGCATTTAGAGAGTATTTTGTTTCCTTTGTTTTCTCTCTATATTGTGAGTTGAGAGTATACACTGTTGAGAGAAACATTGTAAGGTATTCTGGATGTATTTGGAATTAGGGTGTTAAGTGGAGTGTGTGCATCTTTTGTATCTCAATCATATTTATACTGAAAAATTTGATTGTTCCCTTTGCCCATGGACGTACTTTAACCACATAAATTTCTAGTGTTATTTATTTTACGCTTCCACATATTTATTTTACATCACTCTAATTCTCTTTTGGCCGCCATTTCATAACCTTCATTCGTCAAATCTATAAAGCAAGCTAGTATATCTTCCAAGATGTTTACTTTGTCCTCTTACCTTTTGAAGGGAAAGGAGCACAGAAAACACAATACAAGTCCATAACCTTTTCAACTCAACCAAATTTATAAATAAGGAAAATATACAATTTCAGATGCCATGAATCACATTTTGCATGCCTTTTTAATTATACACGCAACGGAATGCACAATATAGCATAAACCAACAGCCCTACCTTTTTTCCCCAAATTAATTTATACAAACAAGACAAACAAATCAAAGCATGGCACGTGTGCTTTGTGGGGGCTTTATATAATACACTATAATTATAATATATGGTTTTATTTCATTTTCATGCAGGTGAGCATTCAGGAGGGAGGCCTTGTGGGAAGCGTTTGGCATCAGTGCAGTAATTGTAAATCATGTAGTTCTTTTTCACCCAATTGATTCTGGCTTGGCCCGATGCATCTAGTGATTGCCCCATCCATGATTGGCCTGATGATGGAGAACAAGAGGAGCCTGAAGAAGTGCGAACACAAGCTTGTGCATTGAAGTTCCTGTATGAGGCAGTGAATGGAGCTTGGCTCCAATCTGTCTTCACTAGTCCACCCCTTGTGGCCCAATCATCAGCGTTCCAAAGGCTTGAGTATATCCTCATGGCTTGGTTCCTTGGAAATGGGACCCCCTTTGACTCTAGGTTCTTGAACTCCCTTATTGGTGTCCCGTCCACATAGAATCTATGAAATTATAACAATATTTGAAAAAAAAATGTTAATTATGAAAGAAGAAATCAAGTTTCTCTACTAGCTATGGTGAGTTTTTTAAATTTCTCACATGAATAGGCTTTTTGTATAATTTTATACATAGAACTTATTTTTTAAATTTTACACTTTATTTTTATCATTTAATCAAATATAGCCTTAATATATAAAAAACTTGTTGGGATAAGTAACTTATTATTTAAGCATCTATGTAGAGGTTTTCTTATAAAGCAAGTTATGAGCAAGTTATTTTATATTTAAATACAATATAACAAAAATGTTTGGGAAGTAATAAGTTTTATAGAAAAATGGGATAAATTAAAATGTTAAAAATGTGATTTTTGCCTTTTAAAATTAGAGAAATAAAACACAAGCTGTGTTATATCCAAATGGATCCTTAGCATCTTAGCGATATTACTATTCTAAAAATTAAAATCATAGTGATAATTGAATGAAATATATGATATGACCCATTTATTTATTTAAATGTCACTAACCATGTCACCTCATTTTAACACGTGATTCTCGAGGAGTATTTTATTTGTGTAACAATTTTCAAATTGTAAAATATAATAGAGAAAAAGAGAAGAGAAGGCCTCTCATTCTCTTATTCTCAACTCTTTAAGTATTAAAAGGAAGCTAAAATACCATATGTGAGAAAAACATTTTTGTTTTCCGAAAAAAAGGTGCGAATAATATTTACATGATGCTTTGAGGATTCCAGAGAACCGAATATGTGTGAAAGTCAACTGTGGGGTCGAACCATAGATAGAATTGCTGCTCTCTGTTCCCTTTGCCTTGAGTGAATACGTTCGTGTGAAGAATATATGGATCGCCACTCAAGTTCCCCAGAAATTCCAAGTCTATTTCGTCATGAGCATACCCCAAAGATGACAGCTGCAGCAATCAGAAGTAAATAAATTAAAGTAACTATTTGATTTCATTTTTAATTAGAGAGGAAGCTACAAAGTCAAAAAAATTGCCAAAAATAACAAGGGTAGTGATTAAGTAAAGAAGCGTACATCACTCATCTCTGTGAAGTTTTAAATTGCGGTTCACAACTGCAAATATTGTTACAGCATATTTTGCAACCGCATTACCCGGTAATTGCAGCCATGTTGACAATAATTCAACCGTAGTCACAGTCGCATCCGCAATTTAAGACCATCCCAATGATCAATAAGCATGTAAATTCTAATTCTCCAATATTTTCATTTAAATATTTTTATGTTATCCATTTTATTCAGTAATATTACCAATTACGAGCTAAACTTAGTAAGGAAGCTTACATAATAGGCTGTAACGGTGCCAGCAGAGTTGCCAGGAACGAGCTTGAGTTGCATGTCTATTTTTCCAAACAAGTACTCGTTCTTGGAACGAAAGCCAGAGCCAGAGGCCCTGTCCAAGGACAGTGTGAGAAGCTGACCATTGTTAAGGATTTTGGCACGGCTATCACCCCATGTTAACTCAAAGTCTTGGTAGAAGCTACCAGCTGAGACCTCCACCACAAAGGTGGCTATAAAGAGAAGGAACCCAATTGGGACCTTACTAATTGTCATCATTTCAAAAATAACACCCCTTCCAAGTGATGATGATGCCTTTGGTTATTTGGTTGGTGACAATATAGCACCTAATGAATATTAAGGAGAAAGAGACTAGAGAGAGGAAAGAGGGGCATAAAGAGACATGCCAATGGGAGTGTTTTGGTGAGGATTGAAGTACATGCATATTAATAAGTTGCGAAGCTATTTATAGGGGAGGCAATTGTGAACGTGAGTATAATTGGATTTTGGAGGTAGTGGAAAAGGTTGGGGAAAAAACAGTATAAAAATTGTTAGGTGCTTTTAAAATAAGATAAAATATTTATTTTATATTATTTATTAATTGATAAATGAATTATTATATTAAAAATATAGAAAAAATATGAGATAAAAATAACTCATAAAACTTATATATTAATTAATAAATAAGTCAGAATAAATAATTTTTTACTCTCAATACACTTAAATATTTTTGAGAAAGGTAATTACAAACGTGCAAGGGAGGGGGATGGATATGGGAGAGATTCTAAAATAAACACACATTTATCATCTCATTTGTATACATATTGATAATAAAAAATAAATCTCATTAATTTTATTTAAAATATACTCATATACGTATATAACTCATCAATTTTATATAAAAATAAGACTATAAATTTATGCTCATCCAAAAAATTTTAGATATGGATTGACTTGTCTTTTATGTGAAGGGCTATAGCTGGGTGTGGGGGCCATTACAGCTAATGAGGGATGATATCCAACTATCCAAGTGTTCTGGAAATCAATTGGGTACTCGCTTTCTCAAAATTTGTTTGTTTTAACTTTTAATTTTATTCACGGCTCTTGATGCTCTTGCAAATATTGGCTTTGACACATCAAATCAAGTGGCAGCTGTCTAATCCTTGTGGTTGTAACCCACTCTAAATATTATTTATAATCATTATTTATAAGATATTATATTAATACACTCTTATATATTATTAAATAAAATATAAATTTTATTTATTTTAAAATTCACATCTCATTTAATAATAAATAAAAATATATTTATATAATATTCTATAATATAAGAATATAAATAATACTATTTGAGTAGTTGATTGATTTCATAAATCACTACATTACTATGCCCCTTTTCCATTGGTTGGAAGTCTCTTTAATTTACATCGTTCTGGATAACATCAAACTTGTTTTTAGTGTGAGACTAATAAATAAATATATCATAATTTGACTCCAACACAATCATGTTTTACATTGACCGCAACTCTTTTTTTTTTAATATATAAAATTTAATTTGAGGGCAAGGTTTTCTTATCAAGCTCCAGCGTATATTTCTGAACTCATTAAACACTTATAATAATATATATAGATCATTTATTAATATGAGAAATTTAATAATTAAATTTAAATGATGACAATATATTAACGAAAAAAATAAATCAATTCTGTTGGCATTTACAGCAACGTCTTAATGCGTGTATTGCACACGGTTTTGGAGAACTGTGAACGAAAATAACTCGGTTTCTTCTTAAATAATTGTGTAAAATAACAGGGATGGAAGAGAATTTTAAAGAAAATACAATTGAAAATTGTTATGTTTTTGTTTTTGTTTTATTTTAAAAAAGTCACTTTTAAGTAGAACTCAATCATACCGATTGACGTATCTAGTCTATTAAATTTAACAGAATAAGAATGTTGTAAAATTAAAATAAAATCGGAAGGTCACTTATTAATGGATTCTCAGCCCAGAGAAAACAATGGCTTCTTGTGGCTGTTGGTATTATGTCATCAAATTGTAGGATAAACGTCGGTGTTTTTCAAACATGAGGTACGAGAACACTGATTAAAATTTGTATAGAATATTCATATAGTTTCGATTGGAACATTTTTAAATTCCACTGTCTAAAATAAGCCAGTCATTATTCTTTTCACCCCATGACACACATATCCACAAAAGTTTATGTTAAGGGGGATGTTAGAGAATTCTATAGAGAGACCTTCGTCGTCACATCATGTCTACTTTCTGCCAAAATAAGGGTCTCACTCTGGTCAAATGTTGCTATCATCAAAGCAAAGCTGGCTGAGATTCGGAACTCGCTATTCATGAAAGGGGAAATATCCCCCGAGAGTAACTTTTAAATAGACATGATCTACCATTGGAATTTAAAGTAGGCCAATTTTATACACCCAATAAAAAAAAGGGGCCAATTTTGTCTTGCAGAATAATGCAGATAGCCAGATACACATCGGTGCGTTTAGTGTAAAAGTTTTCAGTGATGTTATTATATGTTCAGGTTCACGATTATTGGGTGTTGAATAAATTCAATGATATGTGTCCTGTATAAGTGGCTGATTGTTTTAAAAGAAGAAAGAGTGCAAAGAGTTAACGTAAATTTGGTATGCTATATTAGACATGATAATATAAATTTATATTATATGTTACGTTCTTATATGTTATTTGGTACAAATAATGTATTGTATAAATTTATATATCATAACTTCCTTATACGTTAAAATACTATATAACTTAATATAATTAGGAGAATCATATTAGACTTTATTAGCTTTTAACATATAAGGTTATTTTTATTTTTTAATATTTTATTAAAATAAAATAATTCTTAAATAAATAATAATAAATAAAATTTTTTAAATAAAATTATTTCACAATAAATAAATATTGTTAATAAATAATATATGATATCAATCTAGCTATATACAATAAAAATAAAAAAGTAATTATAATTAATAAATATTAAATAAAATAAAATATTAAATGGAAATAAATATTTAAAATAAATAATAAAAAATATGTCATATATAAAATTAAGGATCAATAATAAAAATATTTTGAGTTAATATTTATTTTAAAATTTAAATTTAAATAATTATAATTAAAAATATAAAATATTATAAATATATAAAATATTGAAATAAATAATAATATTTAAAATAAATTAAATTTAATTAATAAATAATATTATTATAAAATATAAAATATAATATCCTACTCTGGTCAAATTTTGTTATCATCAAAGCCTTATACTATTAAAAGCTTATTAGTCCTTATACTATCAAGCGTTATCCTATCAGATCTTATATTATCAGTCTTATCCTATCCAACGTGCTAAATAGGCCCTAATATTAGTGTCGAAGGATTGCTTATGATTAAAAGAAATGAGAGAACACTTGGCATCGAAATTTTAATTAGTAATATTCATAAAAAGTAAAGCATGAAGAGTTAAGGGCTTTCTAATAGGATAAGTGAGCTAGAGTAAAATATCCCTTGAAGATAGGACCATGGTTAAAGAAATTGTGAGTTCGTAAGGTGCGGCCTGGTACTTAGGCGATGATTGCTATGAGAAAGTGGTGGGGAGCTTTTTCATCCATTTAATGAAAAATTGATAGAGCATTGGTTCAACCAGACACAAACAATTAATGAAAGTTTATAGCAAAACTCTGAAACCTCACATGAATGGGATCCACACGTCATCCAATGGTGGATATAGTGTAAGTCGACGTCCATACACAATGAGGATAAATAACATTTTTTATGGTACAATCATTCCCTATAAGGCATGACATTAATTATTCCCTAGAGGAAATGGATTTCTTTGCGATGGTAACCGGGTGGTGGAGCTTGATAGCTCTGGAATGTGAGTAGTGAGTGAAGGAGATGATAGAGCTTCTAAGATGTTTTGTCATATTGGTGTGTCCATAGTCTCAATGAATTAAAACCTTAGATCTAACATGGTGTGTGATACGTTGAACTTTGGTCGATGTAACACAGAATGCATCTTTCTTTAATACGTATTTTGACCTTCTTACTTTAAAGATTTGTAAATTGGTCCTGACATCTTCAATCAGTGCATATCACTATATTTTGTTAGCAAACATTAGGTTTTGGATGAAAAGAGACATGTAATGAAATAATCACTATTGTTTTCATGTGTCTCTTATAATAAGGCTTTTTAATTGGTATATGCATTTCACATTACCATTTTACTTTAAAAAAACCTATGTCTATTAACAAAATTATTGAATAGCACAAATTAAAAAGTATCAAGACCAATTTACATATTTTTACATTAATAAGATCTGTTGACGTGAATTTTTGGGTTTGGCTAAATTAAGAGAATAAACCCATCCAAGAACACAAACTCACTTTTTGATCTCAAAGTAGAGGCGATTGCACCAAAGAGGGAAATATATCCCTTAGTTATGGGTTCTCCAACTACTTTAAAGAACAATTTTTGGATAAAGGCAATATGTGAAAAGAAGATTTTATTGATGAACAAGAGTAAATACAACAGCTTCACACCAAAGTATCACAATAAATTTGGAGGAGAAAATTACACCTAAACTAAACTAAAATAAAAGGAAAAAGTACTGAAAAATGAAAGATAAATGTAAAGTATTGTGTGTTGATCCGGGATGTCTTTTCTTCACTCTCTTGAGACCTTTTATAATCATGAAGATGGTTTTCCAACTTCAACCCATGTTAATCTAGAATAAACTCTAAATGCTTGGTAACCACTCTACGATGATTGGTAATGTTTCAGCTAATGGCATGAAACATAACAATTTCTCATAACTTAATTGCTTGTAACCGTTCCAATGCCCATGGATACAACATGTAAGTGGTCACTTGCAACTTGTACATGCATGTCTACCACGTGGCCCATTTCTGCAACCAAGCTAGAAAGAACCTGACGTGATCATAAATACTTCAAATATTATGACTTGCTCCAACACAATCCTTGGAAGTTAGCATACTTCCATAATCACTCTTATTCAAAATTTAAAAACTTCAAACCATGTATGGCTCTAGGATTGAAGGTATTTAACGATTTCCTTGGGTGCACATCCTACTTGCTCATATTCCCTTAGAATTACACCCCACTCATTTTTGGGTGATAACTAGATCAAAGATGCATTTTTTTTTAGTAACAATCAAAGATGCATATTGAATAAAGTTGAATGAGGTTTTAAAAATATTTTTTATCCAATTTTTTAATTTGATATATAAGAGTGATTTTTTTATATAATTTGAAAATAATTTTTATTTTAAAATGATTTATAAACTTTCAAATATATGTATATATATACACATATAATTAATTTCTAAATATTAATTTTATATCTCAATTTTTATGATAATTTATTTTTTACAATGTATCCATCATATAGATGAGTCAATTCGAATGCACCGAACTTCTATAAGAGAGTTGGCAGCTTTAGGTAATGTGGACCACAAGGAAAAAGGTTGTTGACATATAAGTTGCACCAAAATTGTTATTCTAACATTTAAGATTGAATGTCTAAATGAGATATTTACTCCATTATTATTAAATAAATTAGTGGTCTATTATTTTTATCAATCCATCACATTTAATAATGATAGAGTTAGGATCTCACTAAGATTCCATCTTAGATATTTTGGAATAACATAGATCTAAATTGCACAAGTGTGTCTTCATGATGATCATAGTGCAGCTATTTGTGATGTTCGTTCGTGCAGCGAATGGTCCTTTTATTTGTTCTTCCCTACTCTTTTTGTTGGGGGCGGCTCAACACGGCAAGAGGCACGCCCATTTATATTCAACGTGTTTAGAATAGAATAAAATAGGAAATAAATAGACCCTATTGAATTGGATTCAGTTGAATTATAAATTAAATATTATTTGGAATTAATTTTATAAAATAAAATTTGAACTTAATTGCAAATTAAATATCATATATTTAAAACTTAATTAAATGAAAAATATTTGATTTGATTCTATTAATTTATTTATTTAATTATCTTTATTATATAATATCTCTCTCCATTTTTAAATTTCACATGTGAAAAAAATGACCGTCGGTAGTTAATAGAGATGTAAACCTTTTCATTTTAATAGTTATTTATTAAAAACCAGATTCTAAAACATTTGCATTGCATCAATAACTTTAGGTTCTAGCCAGCATTGCTTGTGCTAGAAAAAATAATTTATTATGATGTTCTAATAGGTAATTTATCCTAATACGAGATAAAGAATAAATTTATTTGTATATGGTATTTATAAAATTTATCTGTGAATTTTGTATTATTTTTATTTTACTTTCGTTCTATTTTTGGTGAATTTTATGTTAATTTTTTACATTGAATATGCCTTTAATGGATTTAATGTTATTTATTTTTTATTTTAAATTTGTCTTTGATGAATTTAGTGTTGATTTTTTTTTCTTATATTTAAAATCTATCTTTACGAATTTCATATTAAAAACACTGTATTAATATAAATATATCATCCAAATTCCATATAAAAAAAGTCCCGCTTCTGCTTTATTTGTAATATCAGGCCAAAATTAAATCATATAATTCTACCCTTTGATGGGCGGAAATGTTTATTTTTACCCAATCCAAGTATCAATAGGATGGTTTTAAGGAGCAACAAAGAAACGTGCAACATCTTTAATAAGTTGAGATTGAGATGGCCTATTGCATCAAGTTCATTGAAAATTTAATGTTTCTCTAGTTTAAAGTTTAATTTGTGAAACTATATCATGGATTGACGTACGTAATTGGTTGATATCAGGTTAACAGAATTATTAGATAAAAAAGAAACCCTACAAAACGAAAGACATGGCATATATGTAATTTCCCGCAATTTCTTTTTTAAACTTCAGAAATTACATTATTGGATACAAGTAGATTTGATCCTAAGATATCTTATGCACATCACTCAAACCCTTCACTATTAGATCAATTCTAATGGCTTTGCAATTTTTCTTTATAACATCATACCTCACAATTTTTTTTTCAAATTCAATATGTATTTGAATTTAATTTTAGTACATTAATCATGCATATATATATATATATATATATATATATATATATATATATATAGTCAAGTAAATATTTTCCATATGCATAACCTTTTAAATAACAGATATGAAAATTAATAGTTATTGATATAATAATATAGAATTGAATATTAGTATGAAACTCTTCTATAATTTCAAATTTATTTTCCATATTTTATTAGTTAATAATATTGATTATGTAATATTCAAATGACATAAGTATAATTAAAAAACTCAAGTTCCTGCAGCTCTTCGGCTAGTTCGAAAAAAATCCACCTCACCTTGGTTGTATGAACTCAATTAATTAATGAATTATGTTATTTATATTCTTAATATATAGAATATTGTCAATTCACCCCTTATTTATCATTAGATAAGGTATAGATCCTATTTAATTAAATATCTATTATAATAATAAATATCGTATGAGTTAGTAGTATGTCTATACTTTACAAATGAAAATAATATTTTTCTTAATTAATTGGGATTCCCATAGCGCTATCTGTTAACTGGGGACAGCTATACCATCAATCAATATGGCTTATTATAAACGAATCAGACGAAGTTCTGCTTTCAAAAGATGAGAAAGAAACAGCTATATTGATAGCCATCGTCTTGGGTTAGCATCATATCACTGTCTTCCATTTAGACGACTCATAGTTTTACAGACTTGGATGACGATCAAATTAAACCACACGCAGATTTAATTTCTTTTAGCTTTAGCGTGCGTTTGTCAGTTTTTTTCAGTTCAGAACTACTTTCTTCATTCAAAAAAATTATTTTTTATGCATTTAAATAATTTTAAAAAAATAATCAGAATTTTAAAAAAATTAGGATAAATTACATTCATCTTCTGAATTTTGGAAATATAACTCATATCCTCTATTTGTCCACCTCACCTCACACTTTCTTTTGTCAAATTTTAATTATTTATATTAGTTTCACTCCTTATTCACAAAACATTAATAAACTTAACAGAATGACTTTTTTATGATATAAACTGTTTTTAATTAATAAAATTATAAAAAATACTTGTACTTCTCTGTTAAGTTTAAAGGTATTTTTATAATTTTATTAATTAAAAATAGTTAATATTAAAAAATACTATTCTGTTTTTTTATTATCAGTGTTATGTGAATGAGTGAAATGTAATATAAATACTTAAAATTTGAAAGCAAGGGGTGTGAGTGTTAATAAATGAGAAGATATAAGTTGCATTTTTCCAAATCTCAAAGAAGTAAGTTTACCTAAAAAATTAACATTCAACTTTTTTAATTAAAAATAAAATTTAATTTACATAATCACTTTTTTCAAAATATGAAATAGATATACCCTCAATATTATACATATCTCACTTCTGAATATTTTTATTATATTTGCAATTTTCAGTTTCAATTTCGTAAATTAAATCAATTAAATTTATTGATCAAACTGACAGTGTCTTAACGTTTTTTGTGAACTGTTTACATTATTTTCATATAAGAATTCAGTAGAAAATAAAAAACGCATCATAAAATTTAATCTTTTTGGTAATATCATAAAATTTAATCTGCATATATATAAATAAGAAATAAAATTTATCCATTAAAATTATAATTATAATTATAATAGTAATTGCATTTTTTTCAGAAAAAGCATGATTTTTTTTTCTTGGTTCAGAAAAAGAAGCATGATGTATATGCTAGCTTGTTTGGTGAGGGGTCACTTTTAGACTATAGTTCATGTTTATCTTTGCCGGACAGATGTGTACATTAAGTAGGTTCACAATATTTAAAATATGACCCAATTATGTTTGATAAGCAATATGAACCAATTATTGCTCAGTGATCAAAGCCTGCATCCATATATGGGATTAGGAATCAGTCATCCAGTGTAAAACTTTTTTTTTTTTTGGCCACTCTAGTGGTAAACTTTTGTCTTCAATGATTATGTAACAAATTCAACGCAATCCACTTTGCCATCTCTGTCCAATATCACTTTCCACTACCAAAATTGTACTGTTGTTCTTCTTTATTTGTTTGGGTCGAGTTATCGAATGGTCCCAACTCCCAGATTACATATATAAATTTTCTGCCAAACATATATAATCCTTTTCTTGCCAAACTTCATGGTATGGCATGTAGTATACTCAACGTACAAAGATTATGGTTTTGTTTTGTTTGAGAAAGATGATTGAAAGCACCGTCTTAAAAAGAAAAAACAAAAACAAAAAGTGAAAAGAAAGAAATTTAGTGAAACTATTATCTATGATCATCTAAATGCTGCATTTTCCTTTCCAATTTTACAAACTAATGATCACTTTCAAGAGATCCCTTCCTCAGCATTTGAAGTAACATCCTTCCGCAGTCTTATCTTCATTAAGCTACAGGGGAGGATATGTAGTATTTAGGGATGTTCACAATCAATATGTTAGCCAGGTTATTATTCACATAAAATAAAATAATTAGTTCCTCTAAGTAGTACGTACATCAAATCAAATAATGAAATGGGAGAAACTTAGTCTCAATTGACATGAAAGTCTGATGTGAAATATATCGACTTGCAGTTGTGAGATTGTTGTTGTCTGCTTACTGCACTAATTAAATTTTCGGGTTAAGATGCAATGTGGGAAGAATAGCATGTTTTCCAATATAATACATCTCTTACATGGGATGGTCAAATATATATATTAAATGATGAGTAAGTTGCAATTTTTCCCTTTTGAAAGGGGGAAGGGGTGGATAAAATAGGAATTGAATTTTAAGGCTATGTTTATGACTCTAACAATTTAAATTTCCTTCGGGTTTAGGAGATATTTCACTTAACATCTCCCAAACTTTACAAATCAGAGTTGCTAAGAGAAATAAAAGACAAAAATAATAAGATAAATATGATATACTATTATAAAAAGGATTGTTTTTAGTATTTGATGCAGTGCAGACACTACAAGAAATGTTCAAGATACCCAGATTTATCGATGGTTTTAATTATTACTGCAGTTTTCCTGACGGGTACGGGTCATTGGTTTTTGGTTTGTCAATAGAATATTACTGACGGGTATTTTCTCCATTTGTAAGTGAGGTGTAAAAATGAAAAATCAATCGGTACAATTGTATTAAAGACGCACTTGAATCGTTAGGGAAATAATATTGCTGACATATTTGTTTATTTGTAACGATAGGTGTCAAAAATAAAAATAATATTTTATTAATTTTTACCAACGAATATTTTCTTAACATGAGGTTCTGGAAATAAAAAAAATTTTGTTAGCTTTTACCAACAGGTATATCGACGGGTTTGTGATATTTTATTTTAAAAAATCATTTATTAGCTTTTATCGATAGACATTCCGACGATTATTCTCTTTGCCTTAATAACCAAAATCCCCCTTTGCTTTGGACACTTTATGATGATGTGATGTATGACTGCCTTGTTAGTGCTAGAGACCACTCTTTGCCATACTCCATGTTTCTCACTTGCTTTTTTAAGTACTTTGATGTTGATCTAGACAATGAGTATTCTAAGGAGGTCACTAAAACCATGCATGGCCAAAAAGCACCAAAAGGAACAATTTTGAACAAGAAAAGAGGGAAGGCACCACTCACCACTGACATGATAGTGAAACTGAAAACATGACATCATTTCTGAAAGGAAGCACCATCCTCTGGCCTCAAGAAACACCGCACCACCAAGCTAAAAGAAGTCATTCGTGAGTTGCTCATTGAACTCATGGCTTTTATTGATATGAGCAGAACATCCTCACTTCTATTTCAAGAGAGCACTCTGCCTTAGCCCGTCGAACAGGAGAGTTCAAGGTAAAATGGCTGATGATCCACTCCATCTGAAGGATGTTCTCGATGAACTCTGCATCTGAAACGAGTCTGGACTCGAGGAAGAAGATCAACTACACTCTGACACCTAATGGACCTTTGCAGCATATCCCTCTATTCCCATGAACTTCATGCCTAGTTGTTTATTTTCTCTCTGAACTATTTTTACATGCATCTGGATAAGTTTCTTTTAATGTTTCTATGCCTTGAGCAATATTAGTAGCTTAGGTGGATGACTATACTAAGCTAATACCTTACTGCACTTCATCATTTAGAATATACATTTGCCTTTTCTTGTCTATGCTTGCCCTCTCTTATCCTGTGCATCTTCTCCCTTTAATGACTAAAGGGGGAGAATAAGTGGATAGTAGCATGTTGCAAACCCATGGAGCATGTTGATTTGGAGCATATTGACTATGGAGTGTGTGCAAAATAGTGAATGACATATCCATGTTGATTTGGCCATGGATAGCATAATAAAGCTTCACATGGGTAACATTTCTTTTTACTATTGCTGTGTTCTGTTCTATTTTTGCTATGACAAATGTTGTGATAAAATTGCTAAATTACATTCGATTTTGCTGTAAAAAATTGCACAGTATATTTATTTTGTTTTTCACATTGTGCTAAACTAAGTTCATACTTATCATGCTTATAATTGTCCAACTCTAGGCTGCCATACTTTGATATGTATTCTTATTGAAATCCTCTATGGCATTTGCATAATATAAAAATAATTTCTAACACAAAAAAAAATAGAGATTGCATGAAGATTGATTACAAGTCATTGTGTGCATAAGATGTTGTTTGAATTGTTTGGACTTGTAAAAATCTTATTTGTGTGCTGCTTGTTAAAATAAGTGCATGATTGTATGTGGTTGTGCCCTTATTGTATCATTTCTTCTTATGCAGAAAGGAGATCAATCATGGGCAATATTCCAATGCTCATGTAAAATCAATCTTTCAATGAAATGGAAGTATTGAAATAGAAAACACACTGAAATCCGACAATGGACTTGGTTTCTGAAAATTGGAAATACAAAATTATGCTGGGAAATATGCTCATATTAAGGGGGAACTAACATTAAGGGGGAGCATACTCAAATAGGAGCTAAGTTAATTTTTTTTTCTATTTGTTATTTTTATTGTTATGAACATGCACTGGATATTTGTCATCAAGGCGGAGATTGTTGGTTTATGGATTTTAATTAGTGATGACAAATATCATTATAGATCTATTGATGTGTTTGCTTCAGTGTTTCAGTATATTATATCTAAAATTTAGCAAAGAACACAGAAAATCTCCAACTTAGGTTGGAGACTCTTAGACTACCAATGCTGTGCGTTTTGAAGAGCAAATACATGCTGAAGTGACAGCTGCACATTGGATGAAGAAAGACCAGATTTCAAAATGAAAATATCAGATGATTGGTTCATTTTTGGATGAAATAAAAGGACAATGACAACTCACAATGCTCTAGAAGAAAGCGAAGAGGCTGAGATGTGTGAAAAAGTGGCGTAAGGACAAAAGATCTCAATGGTATAGATGATGCCACCACACAAGGCAAGGATAAATGCAAGCTGGCCCTCCTCTTCTGCTCCAAGGTCAGGAATTTTCCCAATTTAAGGAAGCAGCAGACATCATATTTGTTAAGAAAAATAGAACAATACGAGCACATATTTTGAGCCATTACTCTACCAAGAATACACCTTCTTTTTCTTCATTGTTACAGCCATTGTCTTGACTTATCTAAGAGCTTATTATATCTGTCATTTTCTGAATATCACCTTTGAGAGGAAACAGAAATCTATATCTTTACAAAAGGCTATTTGTTTGTAAGGCTTTTGAGAGAAAAGCCATTTATAAGCTTTGGCTATAGGAACTCGGTTCCTTTGTTTTTTGAGGTTCTGGTATTTGAGCTTTGAGAGATTTGTTTAGGTGATTGGGAATCTGGTTTGATTCCAGTCATTTTGTAAATTTTAGTTGATTATTGGAAATCCTACCTTGGGATAGGTCCTGGATGTAGGTTCAGAGATAGGGAATGAACTAGTATAAAAACATTGCGTCTTTCTTTTTTTCTTCACTACTCTCTTACTTTATTGTTGCTTAAACAACTTAACTTTGATTTTCTCTAAAAAGGTTTTTTGGAAACTGATTAAAACAATATTGTTCTTGAAAGGAAACAAAAATCACATTTTCTTAGCCAATTCCTTTCCTTAAATCTGAAGTTTTTCATTTAAAACAACCTTCATATAAAATCTGTTAAAAGTCTCATATCATAGTAGGAGATATTCGCTGAAAATCTAATAAATTTTGTGAGTGTGTAGGAACTTAACAAAAAGATATACTTGATTCAACCTCCCCTTCTCAAGTATATTTAGACTATCAGAAAGAAAGAAAGAAAGGAGCACAGCTCCTTAAACAATAGTTCTTCTCAAATGACTTTTATAATAATATCACTCACCAATCGCTTAGCTTTATTCTTATAAGGAATTTTTTTTTAGTTCTCCCTCACACCAAAAAGAATTCTGAACCAAGAACAATGAGAAAAAGAGAAAGATGATGAATAATATGAGTATTCTATTCAAATGCTTGATGTCACTGCTATTTTTATAGTTTTCCTGCTACTCCAATGTTTCCTTAAATAAGGAAAACCTTTTTGACCATTGCAATAGCTATGACAAACTAGTGTGTGATGCTTTTTCCTATTGGGTGAGATGTAATATGTAGTTAGTTTTTTTGTCCTTTTGTCCGTAATACTTGGTGTATACGTGTCAGTATTCAAGTTTTGTATGGCCTCAGGGTCCTGGACCCACCGCGGTCCTGAGTTTTTAGTTTGGACCCTACACCTCCTTGGAGGGCTATATGTTAGAGTTACATTCTTGGGATTAAAAGTCCGGTCATGGTTTCTAGAGGGAAAATGAGTGGAAGAGTGATTTTTAATGAATTTTATGAAACCTTTAGACGTTTCGTTTTGAGCCCCAAAGTTTAGAAAATCTCAAAAATTTTCGATTTGAACTAAAACTAAAAATTTGAATTTTGAATGGTTAGAGTTTTGATTTTTTTGATATTTTATTTGAATCCAAATGTGAGGTATTTCCTTATTTATATTTATATTTTAAAGTTAATTATTAACTTAAAATTAAGAAATGTAAATAGGTGAGATACTCCATAGGCTGTGTGACAAGAATTATGCAGAGGCGTTACGCGGCCTGACCGCTGCAGTCACCAAAGGGCATTCACGGGCGGCAGCGGTTTGAGGACTGCAGCAGTCATAAGTGTGTAAGGCGAGACGTTCACGGCCTGACCACTATAGCGGTCCCCTCAAGCCCGACCCTGAAACGACATCGTTCCATTTCTAGCCCTTTTTTTTAAAAAAAAAACCCTTTCCCCCACTCCTCCTTCCCTATTTCCCTTCGAACAAGAACCCTCCTCACCCTCATTCTCTCTTTTCTCTCATTTGCTCTCCAATCTAGCCCCCCAATCATCAAAGGTATGTTTATATTGATAGATTCTAGTCTCATTTCTTCTATTCCTTCATAATCTTGAATTAGATTTGGTTATTTCTTTCATTGTTGTCAAGTGGGTGCTCCCCAAAGTTGTTAGTGTATATTTAGAGTAATATAGGAGCACCCATATATTTCTTATGAGTTTTATGGTTGTAATGGCAGACGTTGGTGCCATCCCTCTTCCTCGGAGTCTTAGTGGTGTTGTTACTTCTCGTTCCACCCTCCAAGTGAGTGGGTTTGATCTCATGACCTTATTTTGGTCATCCTATAAATTATTTTTAGCATCATAAAGTGATTAGAAATTATTTGCTTGAGTTTTATTATGAATATGTTTAAAACTTAGCATGAAAATCTACATTTATTAAAATGCATGGGACCATTATTGAATTAAGTTGATATTATGAGTTATTTCATGATCTTAGAAATGATTTTGATAATGAGATGTTAGTATGGCTAGTGAAAGAATATATAAAGTTTATATTCATTTTTTTTAAAGTGTGAGAACTTTTAAACTTAAAACACATAGAACTCCCCTTTTATGATTCCAGTTAATTTTACATTAAGGAATTATTGAGAGGAGCAGACTTGAGTTAACGACATTTATTCCGTTAACCTTGGTATACCAAGGCCCAGGGGCAAGTTATTATTATTCTAGATAGTCGCCAGGACGCCCTCCAGGGATCGTTAAGATCTTAGCTATGGACTCATATTCGCTAGGGACTAAGTACCACCTTTCATTTACGGAACCTTCTCTTAGTAATGTCTTGAGAAATATTGTAGTTTTTATGAATTCAATAAATTACGATTTTATGGTTATTGTATCAAACAAATAGAAATGAATTGGAATTGTTACAGGATTATTATTTATGTATGATTCTTCATTGTCCCATGAATGGTTATGAATGAGGATCTACTCACTAAATTTTGTAGCAAAAATCACCCCTCTTATCTTCCTTTTTCTATAGATACAGGTGTAGCTCAGGATCTTCCCCTCCTGCTCCTCAACATTAGATATCATATGTTTGGGTGAGCTTCACACTGTAGTGAAGTCTTTTGGGTCATTATAGAGTGCTCCAGTAATGTGAAGGTAGGGTCCAGGATCATAGATTTATATTTTGTATTTTGATATACCATGATTCTTTTGTATTTAAACGTATATCATCCATGGTTTCTTTTGTATATGAGCAACTCAATTGAATTATATATCACAGATATAACATTTAGACTTCATTTATGATTAGTATGAGATTCAATTTATAATTTAAATTATATTTTATGAATAAAGTATGTATATAGTACGGCGCAACAATCACGAGGCTTACATGGGGACGGGATTCTCACGTGCGTCACGATCCAAATCGGGTTGTGACATTGTCTTTCTACCAATCATATTCTCTTTCCTCTATGAGCTGTCATTATCCATATTTTTCTTTTAATTTGCCTTTAATCCTTACCATGTAAATTTTGTGAGAGTTGTCTATATCCCAAAATAATCGTGCCATATCAGCAAGAGGATTCTTCATGAGATTCAGCTGCAAATGAATGTCTCCTATTGATTTTCGGAAATATTTGGACTTGCATAGTAATTTCTTCTCAAGCATATATTCTTTGAGGAACTGAAACACTCACAGACATATTAAATACATTCATATGGTTTTTTCTTGGATTCAAAGAAAGGAATGGCAGACTCAGAGATGCTCGAGTGGAAGGAAAATGAGAGGAAGATGACCAGGTGGTCAAGTTTATTGGGGATGGAAATTCCTCGGGTGTGGGTATTGATGATATAGTTATGGGAGACAATGATAATCCCTCTAAAACGAGGCTTACGATGCTATTTTGATGGACTATACCTACGCATGGAGGATGATAGCTCTACCCAACCAATCAAACTCTCTTATAAGGACACAGTGATGGCTGATGTCGTGGAGGATGATTTGACTTAGGAAGAGGTAGCTCAAGTGGTTTTAGAAGATTATTTGATACAAGAACCCTCGACAGAGGCATAGGAACAGCAAACCTTTAATCCAAAGCCATTTATGGAAGTCTCTATTGAAGAACATGATGAATGGTATAGGCCGTGGAAGCTTCACTGATAGTGAAGTTGTTGGGCAAGAGGCTAAATTTAAGGGCTATGTAGTCGTGGATTAAGAAACGGTGGTCAAAGGTAGGCCACATTCAGGTAATGGATCTTCCAGATGATTTTTTTGGGTTCGATTTGTAAGTGAAGAAGACTACAAACATGCACTTTTTGATGTCCATGGATGATAGTTGATCATTACCTTCTCATCCAGCGGTGGAGACCCCTATTCAAGCCTTCTGATGCTATGTCATAGAAACTTGCAGTTTGGGTGAGAATTCCAGTCTTCCAGGAGAACTATGTAACCTTAAATTCTTGTGGAGGGTTGGCTCGAAACTGGGCATGATGTTAAAGATAGATGAGCTCACTTAAATCCATTCCCATGGTAAGTTTGCTCATATTTGTATGGAGATTGATTTGACCCAACAGCTTACCCCGAATTTACATCCCTTGGAAGGGACTATCGTGTGGAATGTGAAGGATTACATCTTATATGTTTTACTTGTGGTCGCGGGCATAAAGAGCGGAGTGTAAGGATGGTGGTGGAAAGAACTAGCAAACTCCTTATGCTAGTGATAATGGTCCCGAGACCATACAGCAAGCCACTGGTGGTGATCAGATCATGGAGCTGATGTGCACTAAACCTCTTCAAATGCAGCCTCTGGCGGAAGCACAGTGCCATCTTCAAATGCTGATGACAATCACGCTCCCCGCCAAATCAGGAAGTTCCGAATTCAGGGAATATGGGTCCGCTAATTTTGGGCCTTGGATGATTATTAGAAAACCTAAGAAAGGAAACACAGGATCACACACGAGACCTTGTAGATCGAAATTCAAATAATGAAGTCCCTCTCTCACGTAAATCATGTTTTGATGTGTTGGATTCTGAGTCGCTTGGAGTTAATTAATGAGGTCGATGCAAAGAACAATGACTTTGAAGAATTCCCTACGAGATAGAATCAAGGGGCCAAAAGGACCAAGTAGGCCCAAGAAGCCCATTAAGTAAGGCTTTAACCGCAAGCCAGACCTAACCAGGGAAGTGGCCCAAAGCAACAACAGCCCAATCAGGGAGGGCCTTCCAGCATAAAGCAAATGCCCATAGACCTTAAACAAAAAACAATTATGGTTGCACATCCTAAACCTCTTGATATCAAAGTTGACATCTCCTCAATCGTAGAGACTTCGATTTTGAAAATGTTCAACCCCTTATGCGTTATGCTCAGGCTCAGAACTTGCAAGACCGAATTTGGGATCAACTTCAATCAGTCTAGGTCTATGGCCCCACCAACAAAGATATGTGCATGGCTCTTCGTTGCAAGGTGCGGGAACGATCTCCACGCTGTACTTTCCCTATTGATCTGGGTGAGAGTTCCTTTCTGCAAATGTGGAATCTCAATTGGAAGCCACTCCTCAGTAGGAGGTTGCTAGTAAAAAGAATGGGGGTGTTCCCTCAGGTAGATGAATGTAGCTGGTTTTGGCTGTCCCTTCCCTTCTTGTTGAATCATGAACATTATTATGTGGAATTGTCATGGTGTTTCTGGAAAGGTTTTTCTCTTCTTCTTAGAGATTTGATGCTTCGCTATAAGGCTTTCTCTATCTATCATTTTTAAACACATGTAAATGGTGATAAAGCCAGAAATATCATTAAAAAGTTTAGGTTTGATGGGTACCATGTGTTTGATGGTGTTGGCTTTTCTGGTGGAATTTGGTGTATGTGGCTCAAGGAGAAGTAGTCTGTGGATGTTGAAGATTCTAACCTCCAATTTGTTCATATGAAGGTCAGCTATGAAGATGGTGAATCGTGGTTTTTCACCTCAATCTATGCAAACCCTCTAGCTAATACTTGGCGCACTCTGGGAAAACTCAAATGTCTTGCAGGATACGGGGTTCTTCTCATCTTTCTCAGTGATTCTCCTGCCTTCCGTTCTTGTTTGTTTGATTGTGGCCTCCACAATGTGGATTTCCATGGCCATCCCTTTACTTGGTAGAGACAAAACATTAAATGAAGGCTAGATAGGTGTGTGAGCAACAATGGTTAGTCAGCTTGAGGTTCTAGGATGCTTGTATCCATCATCTCCCTCAATTGAAATCTGACCATGTGACTATTTTACTCCAGTTTGATGAGGGTAATCATGCTCTCGATGATGCTAGACCTTTTAGATTCATGGCATCTTGGCTTACCCGTGATCGCTTTTTGGATCTACAAAGTAATTCATGGTATCGTCATGGTGAGCTGATGAGTAATATTGCTTCTTTTGTGTCAGCAACAAAAATTTGGAATAGGGAAATGTTTGGACATATAATGCTTAAGAAGAACCGTGTGATCCTTCGTTTGGAAGGAATTTCTAGAAGTCTTTCTTTCCAAGGTAACCTTTTCCTTGAAGACCTTCAGCGTAGGCTCTGAAAGATTATGAAGCTCTTATCATTTAAGAGGAAGCTTGCTAGAAGTAGAACTCTAGATGTAAATGCCTGAACTTGGGTGATAAAAACACAGCATATGTCCATGGCCTAGCGACGTCCAGGAAATGTAGGAATAAGATATTGGCTCTAAAAGACAACAATGGGGTGTGGCTTGATGATCCAGTGTAGCATAAGGCCCTTGGGGTTGATTTTTACTTTCGCATTTTTCCTCAAGATGCTCCCTTTAAGCCCCTACCTATTATGGGTATGTTCTCTGCCTTATTTGAATTTGAGTTCCATTCGCTAAGCAACAATGTTTCGGAGCTAGAAATTAAGAAGGCCTTGTTTAACATGGGAGGTTGGAAAGCTCCAGGTCTGAATGGTTTACCAGCATTGTTTTATAGAGGAATTGGGAGCATGTCAAATTCTCAATTATTCAATGGGTGAACAAAGTCTTTCAAACCTAGGACACAGTGCTAGCTAACTCCACTTTTCTTGCCCTTATTCCTAAAGCGGATAACCTTGAGCTTATCTCCTAATTTCGGTTAATAGGCCTTTGTAATGTCATGTACAAACTTATCACTAAAATTGTTGCTTCTAGGCTACAGTCTATGATGCATAAGCTTATTGGACCTAGCCAATGCAGTTGGTCCTCGTGGACAGAGTGCTGATAATATCCTTGTGGCACAAGAGGTGATTCATTCTATGCGAAACAAAAAAGGCCAGTGTGGTTTTATGACTTTAAAAATTGATTTGGAAAAAGTGTATGATCGTCTGAGTTGGAGCTTTATTAAGGAAACTCTTCAGGATGTTGGCCTCCCCGAAAATTTGTGTGATATTATCCACTAGTGCTTACCCACTGTGGAAATGAGAATTATGTGGAATGAGGGTGCTTCTGAGCCCTTCAGTCCTTCTAGGGTGTTCGGCAAGGTGACCCCATGTCCCCCTACCTGTTTATTCTGTGTATTGAACGTTTATACCATTTAATTTCTTGTGTTGTTTCAGATAACTCTTGGGAACCAATTACCTTGACTGAGGAGGGCCTGAGTTATCCCATTTATGCTTTGCAGATGACCTGGTTCTTTTTGCTAAAGCTTCCTGTGATCAGGACGAGTCATTAAAAATGTCCTGGATTTGTTTTGTAGAAGTTCTGGTCAAAAGGTGAGTTTGGCTAAGTCGAGGTGTTTTTTTCTTAAAATGTCCACTTCATGAGAAGATAGGAGATATCTGAGATTCTTGAGATGCAACAAACGGGAATTTGGGGGAAGTACCTAGGAGTTCCTTTTTCTCATGATCGAGTTTATGGTGCTGCCTTTCAGTTATTTTTGATAGAATGAAAAAGAAGCTTAATAGGTGGAAGGCTAACACTCTATCTCTAGCAGGAAAGGTTACTCTGGCTCAATCGGCCTTGGCAACGATTCCATCATATGTGCTGCAAACCACAAAACTTCCTGCCACTATTTGTGATAAAAGTTGATAGAATTTGTGGTGACTTTATTTGGAATGGTTCTTGTGATACGAAAAGGTGCACTTGATAAGTTGGAAAAAATTTGAAGCCCTAAAATTGGGGGATTAGGCTTCCGCCGTTGTCGTGAGATGAACAAGGCCTTCCTAATGAAGCTTTCTTGGAACCTTATTCACAATACGGATGCTTTTTGGGTTCAAGTCATGAGGTGTAAATATAGGTGCGGTAGAGATTTGCTCCCCATTGTTAAAGCCAAGGCTATCTCATCTAATGCATGGAAAGGCATATGCAGTGTGTGGAACCATATCTCTAATAATATGATTTGGAGGCTGGGGAATGGGCATCAGGTTGATTTTTGGAACCACCATTGGATCCCCAATGTCTATAACCTAAAAGACTTTGCGTTATTGATGTTGATGAAGGGATGATGCATCAGAATGAAGGTGGCTGATTATGTTTCTCCTCAAGGCAACTTGGACTGGTATCAGTTATTTAGGTGCTTTCACAAGACTACATTGAGCTTTTTCATTCTATCAAACCCCTCCTCACGCGAAGCCCAAGACTTGGTGGCTTGGTTATCGACTACTGATGGTGCTTTCTCTTGTAAATCGGCCTACTATGCCTTGATTCATCCCGATTCTACTAGGCCTTTGAGAATCTTCAAACTCATCTGGAGCTTAGAAGGCCCTCAAAGATTAAGAGCCTTTTTATGGTTGACAGCAAATAAAGTTTGCTCACTAATTCAAGTCGCATGCGTCGGGGTTTGACTGATTCAGCCACCTACTTGCTTTGTGGTGGCGACGTGAATGATGCTTCATTCCCTTTGTGACTATGTGGTTGCGAAGAGCATATGGATTAGCACTGGCATTATTTCCTTCATTGGAGATTTCTTTTCTAGCTCTCTTGTTGACTGGTTGGAGAGTAATCTTAGTGACCGAACTCGCTCTTTCAAGGAGGTCCATTGGCCTTTATTTTTTGGGACCTGCGTAGTGAAACCTGGTACCTGCGAAATTGGGTCATCTCTGATGGTCTCCCCATTGATGTCAGTGCACTTCAGCATCGAATTTCCTTTTTAGCGAAATATTATAGTGTGGCTCTCAAGTTTATTGCCAACCTTGGGACTCCGGTTGGTGTGTTGTCTTGTATTCATTTGAATTGGTCCCCTTCGGAAGAAGGTTGGGTTAAACTGAATTAGATGGTTCAATGGTGGATCAAGGGCTGCAACCTGTGGTGGGATCCTTCGAGACTCTAATAGGAATTTCATTTTTGGTTATAGTGTTAATCTTGGAAGTTGTTCTATTACCATTGTGGAGCTATGGGGTATTTTTCATGGTCTGAAACTAGTTCTTGAGGGGCTTCACCAAGGTGAGTGTTGAAGTAGACTCTAGTTACTTGCAACTCTTCTCTGGCAAGTTCTGAACTCTCACATTGCTGCCCCCTTGGTTCGCGGAATCCATACTCTTATGACTAGCTTTTCCTCAGGTATCTCTCATATCTTCAGGGAGATGAATTATTGTGTAGATGCCTTTGCCAAACATGGCCACCTAAGCACTTGTGAGGTTACGTATTTTGATTCCCTCCCTCCTTTTGTTTCTATTTCTTTTCTACTGATTCTATGAGAACCAAGTTCCCTAGACTCATTTCCTTGTAATTTCATTTTGGGATGTTTAAGCCCCATAGTTTATATATATATATATATATATATACTTTCACCATTTAAGGTTTAAATGCTAACAGTTTGGATTTTAAGAGTTTCATTTTAAACTGTAATAAATTTATATATTTGAGTAAGGAATTTGAATAAATTATAGGTGGAAAAAATAATAGTTTTAAGTATAAAATTCATTTGTAAGTAAAATCACCTTTTAAAACTTTTAATTCTAATAAAAATTGACTAATTTAGAATTTTAATATTTACGTATATCAAAATAATCCTAAATATTAATATTATAAAATATAAAAAATTATTTCATATTTTCAACAATTTATCATGAAAAACAATTATTTACATCCAATATATCAAAAAACATTACTTTAATTAGGCTTTGCCAGATTTTAAATACTAAATAATAGCAAACAAAAAGTCCAATGAAATTAGATCTTATATTCTCTCATGAGTAATGCTATGTATCATGATAGTTGTTAAATGAAATAAAATGACATAATCCATTAATTAATCAAATAATTAATAATTATGTCATATCATTTTAGATACAAAATTCTAGTTATCTTTTCTTCTCTCATTCTGCATATTTTTTGAATGGCAAAACTCCCTCAATGATATCTCTCGTGGCATGATCACTATTTCTTCGCTCGAATTTATTTTCAGCACGAGGACACGAACCATTTAGGAATTTACAACCATTCAATGGATGGTTTGGGATCAAGATTGTGGAGAGAGAAAATATTAGAACTTTCGGAACACAAGATGTCTCAATATCTTTTATGTATTTGCGTGTCTTTTTTTTTTTTTTCTTTTTTGGTCTCAATATCTGTTTTTTTTTCATGGAGTGACCTCTAATCTCTCTCTCAACTATGAGAAAATCTCTCTAGTTGCCTTAATGCGGCTTAAACTTCTGCCACTTAATATTTTTTTTTGGTAAAATACATTTACCTCTTTTGAGGTATCAAGAAATGACACTTCACCCATTTGTTTAAAAAATTTACATTTTACTCTATTTTACTAAGAGTGTGTTTGGTGTTTTCTTTTTTATAATTTATTTTTTATAAATTATATATTAAATAATAAAAATAATTATAAAATAAGTAATGAATTTAATTTCTATACATTGATAGTATAAAATAAATATTAACAAATAAATTTTTACCAAATTTGACACTTTTTAAAATTTTTATCAATTCACGATTAAAATTATTTTATATTGTAGGTTTATAGAAACTAAATACATAAATAAAATTAAGAATTATATTAAAAGTTAAAATTAAAAATTTTGTATTTATAGAAACTAAATTCATAAATATAATTCTAACTGAATTCATAACTTTCATTCATAAATATAATTCTATTAATTTTAACTTTTAATATAATTCTTAATTTTATTTATGAATTTAGTTTCTATAAACCTACAATATAAAATAACTTTAATCGTGAACTGCTAAAAATTTAAAAAAAGTGTTAAATTTGATAAAAAAATTTATTTGTCAATATTTTATTTTATACTATCAGTGTATAGAAATTAAATTCATTAATTATTTTATGATTATTTTATTATTTAATATATAATTTATAAAAAATAAATTATAAAGAGAAAACACTAAACACACTTTTAATGAAATAGGATAAAGTGTAGATTTTTAAAACAAATGAGGTGGAGTGTTATTTCTTGATACCTCAAAGTAGGTAAGCGCATTTTACCTTTTAAAAAAATTTTCTAAGGTATCACCTAAATACAATGACTAATCTCTTCTGCTACTCAATATGTCGATACATAAATGTTCTCCAATTGTTGCAGGAAAGTTCTTTGATATCTTTTGTTAAATTTATTTAATCCATAATTTTAAAAGTAAATAAGATACTGATTTTAAATAAAAACCACAAATATTTTTTTATTGAAAGCAATCCTACTCAAATTAAGTAAAACTATTAGGATGACAAAACTCTCCCTACTAAAATCTCTAGTTAAGATAGAACGTCTATCGACTAGTCAATCTACACGTTCGTCAGCCAAAAAAAGTTTGTTTAATTTCATTTTAAATTTTTTTTCTCATTTCATATAATTTGTTCAATTTAGCACAATTCATGTGAGGAATGTGCCTTTTTTTCCCAACGAAATGTTTGCAATATATGCTTTGTTTCACTGGTAAATAATGAGTTTAGTCTCTAAAATTGTATGAATGAGTAATTTTAGTCCCTAAAATTTTGAAATTAACTTTTAGTCTACTTTTCTTCATTACTATGTCCTCATATTTTTTGGTGCTATTTCACAATAATTAATATATCAGTGATATGATGTCATTCTATTGGACCTTTATTAATTAATTACATTAACATAAGCATAAATGAAAACTATAAGTTGAATTTTACATATATAAAAAATTATAAATATATTTGGCATGCGCTAGCAATATAACCCTATTATTCAACTATGTCACTTATGAGATGATGTAGAATGTTAGGCTATTATTAGTATGTCACTTAACATACATAATTTATTAGTGAAAACGTGATAATATAGTAACGAAAATAAAATTAGGGATAAACTTAACTAGTATCTTGCAATTTCAGGGATAAAAAAGTTAATTAATTTCTAAATTTTAAGGATCAAAATGACTCAAGTGTGCAATTTTAGAGACTATGATGGTCATTTGCATTGCAGTAATTTGCTTAAAACGGGTCTATATGACTAGACTAGTAGAAAGTTCCTATCATTCGAAGCATAGCATACAAAAGATGAATGATGTGTACACACCACCACAAAGCCACCTTACACTTACACCTTACTACAGGATAAAACAGGAGTATGAAATATATAAGAATAAATGAGAAGAGGAAAAAGAAAAAACTTCCCTTCCTCTAAAAGCTTTCGTCTCTCTCTCTCTCTCTCTCTCTCTCTCTTACCCACCATCGCTCCAAAAGTTTTCATTCTCTATCTCTCTTTGTCATATTTCTCTCTTCTTCATCGTTCACAAGAAAAAGAAGAAGAAGAAGAAGGAGAATCAAGTTTATTGGTAGGACACAAAACTAATCCTCACGCATAAAGGCTTAACTCATTCCATTTGATTTTTCATGTGTTTGTGGTTTATGTCCCAAGATATAAATGATTATTTCTTTTTCAGAATTTTTTAACAACAAAAAGAATTGAAAATGACTCTACTAGAAGTTGAGATTTGCTGTTATTGTTGGAAACTAGAGTTAGAAAGTTGTAAATGTGCGTTACGAAAGTTGTAAACTAATATATAAAAGTTGTAAACAATGTTAATAAAACATGTAAACCAGTTCTAAAAAATTGTAAACCAATAGAGGACAAATACTAAATAGGTTTGAGATAAAATGTGAAACCATAGGCAGAAATGTTATAAACTAGTACACAAAAGGTTGTAAACCATATTCATAAAACATGTAAACTAGTTCATTAAAATTGTAAACCAATTGAGAACAAATACTAAATAGGTTCAGGATAAATGTAAAACTATATGCAAAAGTTGTAAACCATATTCATAAAATATGTAAACCAGTTTTAAAAAATTGTAAACCAATTGAGGACAAATAATAGATAGGTTCAAAATAAAATGTAAAATCATATGCCAAAAAAAAGGAAACTTATAATACTGTTTTCAAGCCAACTTAGTTCCAACGTGTTAGAGTTGCTTCCCTTGATGTCTTCCGTGGCCTCTTTGTTTTTGTATATATATATCTCTTTATTTGTGTCGCTTTAGTCAATGCCTTTGTTTGCTTACTAACAATTAAGTTAAAGAGGAAAAAAGAGGAAATTTGTATTACCGCTACTGCTACTATTATCTATGGAAATATGGGATCGTTTGTTCATTTTTCTTAATTAATGAATTAAAGATAAATATCTCTCTCGCTTACTATATATGTTTGCTTATGCATAAAGCTATCCACTATTTTCATTGTTATCAGCTGATGATGTTGGTAGATTATGGGAGTTCCATCTTCTCCATCATTGTGCATGCCCCTGGAATGGTATTCATTTGGCTAATTTCATCATGCCTTTCTTTCTCTTTATTGCTAGAGTTTCTCTTTCTCTTTATAAGGTTTTATATTTTATCTTGAACCTATTTAGTATATGTCCTCAATTGGTTTATAATCACTACTGAAACGCGAGTTCCGACGGATTTTACCGGATTTTTCGCAGTATTTTCGATGGAAAACAAGGAAACTTGGAATTTTGGGATTTAGTCATTACCGATGGATTTTTCCGTCGAAAAATCCATCGGTATAGTTCGCGGCAAAAATAAAGAATATGGCGCGCTCATTATCGCGGAAAAATCCGTCAAAAAATTTTTTTTCCAAAAATTTAATTTACCGCGGATTTTTCCGTCGATAATAAAAATGTTATTTCCTATTTTTGAAAATAAATATTCCCGGAAAAAAATCCGTCGGTAAATTGAAACCCAAATTATGCGCGTGTTGTCCATTTTACCGCGGATTTATTTCCTCAAAAATTTAAAAATTCGCCGTTAATATATATTGAAATTAGAGATTGTTTTTCACTCTCTCTCTCTCTCTCTCTCTCTCTCTCTCTCACCCTACGCCCCCAACCTTGCCCGCACGCGCCCCCGCCCGCCCCGCCGGCACGCACGCCCGCCCGCTCCGCCCCACTCCCGCACGCCGCCGCACGCCGATGAGCGCGCGGAGTCTGCTCCCTCTCCTGCGCCGACGCAGGGGCGAGGCCAGGCCGGGTCGCCTTCCACCAACCGCCGCCAGCACTGCTCCTTCCGCGACCGCCAACCTCGAACCAGTCATCCTCTAATCCGCTTGCGCGAACCACCGCCCGAGAAGGTCCCTCCTCCGCGCCTGCGGAAGCTCTGGCCAGCCTCGAATCTAAAGCCCGCGCGCGAAGGAAGCCCCTCCGTGAAGCCCTCCGCGAACCTCCGCCCACAAAGCTATCCTTCGCAACGCCCCTTGCGCGAAGCCCCGTCCATGAAGCCCCCTCGAATCCGTGAAACCCCTCGCTGTGCTGCCAATTCAACCGGAGAAGGTAAGATCTCTGTTTGTATTTTTTTTTTTTTGGATGTGTACTTGGGCTCTCTTTCTTGTTGATATTTAGTTTAGTTTGGTTATTTCTTGTTAATTTTGATTGCAAGCTATTTGGGTTGTTTATTTGTTGATATTTGGTTTGATTTGATTTTTTCTTGTTAATCTAGTTTGGAAGAAATCTAGCTAGACAATGTTTCTTTTTGGGATATATTAACCATGTATCCGTGTAATTTTATAGCTTTTGATTTGGAATTATCTTTAGAAGCGAGATTGTAGTTAGATCATTTGGTATTAAATCTGAATGTAAATCATGAAGCTAGTAATTTGTTTTAAGTAGTTTGGTCACATTCTAATCATTCTTTTCCATCTTTAGGATCTGATTTCTTTAGAAAGCGTTGAATCCGTTTGGAACATTTGTGGTAAGTAATTGTTTCTCTTTATTTAATTTAGGATAGAGACTTATGATTTCTAAGATAGAGTTGTAGGAAATTGGGATTGCATGACTGGGGAAGGGCGTAGAGGTCCTTCCCGACTTGTTTGCATTGTTTGCTGGAGATTGATTGTGTATGCGGAGATTCAGGATATGCATGTTGTGATGTTATAAGGGGGTGTGCTCTAGAACGGTTTTAGGATCTTTAAATGTTTGATTGTATTGTGAATTTTATTTGAATGGATTGATATATGTATATATTGAGATTATTTTTTTGGGATATCTTAGTTTTAAGGGAGGTTCTGTCAAATTTTGTTTTTAATTAATTTAAGGGGAGGTGCTAAATTTTGTTAAGTGAAGAACACAGACTATTGCTTGAAAGAGTTTTACTTTTAGAAGATGGTTTGATAAGAGATATTTATAACTAAATAAAATTTTAATTTGGGAAACTTTAAATGAATTTGTTAGGTTAAATTACACATTCAAGAATATTTGGGTATATATGTTCTGAGCACTTATTATTTGTATATATATTTAATTTATTACTTCATATATTTGATAGATGTTTAATTAATTTTATTTTCTTATAGCATGCCTATGAGCAACGCTATCAGGAGGCTACGACCAGCGGGAGGAGGATTGCAGCAGGTGAGGAGTGCCCACCGATTGATGGGGACCAACTGTGGCAAGATGTAGTCGGCAGTCCTTACAAGAACCGCATCTATGGCATGGAGTCTTTTTATGCTAGTAGTTTGTCTTCTGCCTCTCACTGGGCATCTACAGGCACTGGGTCCACCAGAAGATGGTGAGGTCGCGAGCAAGTACACCTACTCAATGCGGAACTTCATCGTATGCAAGAGAAGGATGCAGAGACAACGACAGTTCAGGAGATTCAAAAGAAGATGGAGGACAAGGAAAAGGCCTTGGAGATAGAAATAAGAAAGCAAATGAAGGAGAAGGAGACGAGATTAAGAAAACGGATGAAGAAAGAGATGGTCTCTTTGTGGAAGAAGATGAGGCTGGCTCCTCTGCCCGCCAGACACCAATGATGATGGTGATGGTGATGGTGATGGTGATGGCTGACGATAATCCTAGACTTCTCATGATTTGAGTTTTTGTTTTTTATTTATTTGTTATATGTTGAACTATTTATATTTCTTTTGTAAACTTTTAAAGTTTTATCTATTTTACATTCTAAACTTAAATTTATTGCATTTTCTATTTATTAAGCATTCTTTAATAATTTTTTATTATTAAATATACTTACAAATATATTATTAGTTTTAAATAAAATATAAGTTGATAAAATAGGGTACATCGAAATTAGACGCAAAATATATTTTAAAAAAATTAATTACCGACGAATTTTTCCGTCGGTAAAATAAACACAAAAACTAAAAATTAAACAATAAAAACAAAAATTCTAAATTTCCGCGGAAAAATCGCGGTAACTTTACAGGAAAAAAATAAAAAATTTAAAAGCATATTTCCGGAAAAATCCGGGTAATGTTAACAAAAAAAAAATTCCGGCGGATTTTTCCATCGATAAATATAAAAATATTAAAATTACCGACGAAAAATCTGGTAAATGAATAAAATCTGCGGTAATATTTTATGCGACGAATTTCCTGCGATTTTGGGGTTAGCATTTATCGACGGAATTTTTTATAAAACCGTAAAAATTCGTCGAATAGTGGCAGATGTGTTTAATAATACTTTCCGACTACGATATTACCGTACAAAATCCGCGATAATTCTACCGGTAACTCAAAATTCCGTCGATAAACCCTTAAAATCCGTCGATAAATTCCGTCGTAAAGTGCATTTTTAGTAGTGAATTTTTAAAAATTGGTTTATATGTTTTATGAATATGGTTTACAACTTTTTGTGTATTGATTTACAGATTTTTTACATATAGTTTCACATTTTATCCTGAATCTGTTTAGTATTTATCCTCAATTGGTTTACAATTTTTCAAACTGGTTTACATGTTTTATGAACATAGTTTACAACATTTTGTATATTAGTTTATAATTTTTTGTAACACGTATTTACAACTTTCTAACTCTAGTTTCCAATAATAACAACAAATCTTAATTTCTAGAGAGTCATTCTCAATTTGTTTTGTTGCGAAAAATTCTGGAAAAAAAAATCATCTATGTTTTAGGACATAAACTACAAACACATGAAAAATCAAATGGAATGAGCTAAGCCTTCATGCGTGAGAATTGGTTTTGTGCGTTGTCAACAGAACTTGATTCTTTTCTTTCTGAACAATGAAAACGAGAGAAAATGTGACAAAGAGAGAGATAAAAGCTTTTTAAGAAATGGTAGATGAGAAAGTGAAACAAGACAAAAAAGAGAGAACGAAAAGGAGTGAAGTTTTTCTTTTCCTTTTCCCATTTTATCCTTCCATATTTCATATTCCTATTTTATTTTGTAGTGAGGTATAAGTATAGGGTGATTTTATAGTGGTGTGCACATATCATTCCTCCTTACAAAATAAAATTTATTGACACTAAGAGAAAACTATTTACAATTAATAAATTCCTTAGCATTTTAAAATAAATACATCTCCATCATCGTTTTGTCAAATATTTATTTATTTGTTTACATTTTTGGTTTCTTAGGATGTCTATTGGCAATAACAATGATTAATTTCTTTAAGGTGGAAACTCCTTTAAGAAAGTAAACTTTTGACTATAAGACTATATTTCTAGGTGGCTAAGGGGCTTGGTTATTTTGTCAAATATTTTGATATTGTTTTTCTGTCACTTGCAAATACAGTACCAAAAGTGATAGCCGGGCTTCATGGCTTTGGAGCCCGTTACTATGATGGCGACTGTGACGTGATAGGCCTCAGATAGGCCTGAATGTTCTCTTACATAAAATGTAAAGGGTGCGTGGCCTACAATTGGCCAGCGGCAATAGCGAATTAATGTTATTTACATATTACTTTCATTTTTTAACAAAAATAAATAAATTACCTTCATTATATATTTTTTATAAGTAAAAGAAACTCAGCTTTTGATACGTAAATTGCAACATAATTGAGATTTAGTCGTATAAAAGTATTGGTAAAAGTAAAATAGTTCATATACAACACTCATAAAAATATTAATAAAAAGTTTTAACAACACTTTTATAATTTTACCAACATTTATTAATTAAATATTTTGATAACATTTTTTTTATTAATAAATACTGTTAAAAGTAAATATAGTCTAGTGGCAATTTTTTTTTTTAAATCAATAGTTGCCAAGAAAATTGTATACCCACAATCGACAAATTTAGAGTAAACAAGCAGTTTCATTCTAAGAAGTTATAAAAGATATTAATTGGCTCTTTTACAGAATAAACAAAAAAATATTATTTACGTAAATAAACAGAAAAAAGATTAGTTACGTAAATGGGTTGAAATTGTGCGCGCGAATACGCAAGGGCTCTTGCATATGCTCTATGGGCATGAATACGCAAGGGGCCCCTGTGTATTCATCATTGTTTTGAATACGCGGGGGCCCTTGCGTATTCATGCCATATAGCATACGCAAGAGCCCTGGTGTATTCATGGCCATATTCCATACGCTAAGGATCCTTACGTATTCTTTGTGTTCACATTTCGCTTCAGTCCCTTATGTATTCAGTTGGCCTCTTCTATTTAACCTGTCGTTCATTCATTAAGGTATGCGAAGAGGCGTGTTGTTGAGTGTGAGAAATGGCAGAGTGTTTTATTCTTGTTCATTATAATGGAAAAATAGAAAACACAGTAAATGAGGGAGTGAAATTTTATAGTAAGAGACCAGTTAGTGTCATTGATAGTCCGTATATAAGTTTTTTAGAGTTCCAAAACAAAATACTTAAGATAGGTCCTCACAAACGGGTTAGCCAGATGTTTTATAGATTACCTGTATCATTTGCGGGTGGTGTGGCTAAGTATAACGTTTTTGTATCTATGGCGACAATGAAATGAGCCTCATGTTTAAATTCCAAGCTCGATTTCCAGAGGTTTGAATAATGAAAATTTTCGTCATTCTAGATGATTGTGATGTGAGCTCTGGTTCTCTCCTCATACATCAGTTAATGAAACAGGAGCAACATGGGTGTACGCACCTTGTGGTGGCCCAGGATCCACTAGTTCGTAGTCCAAGCTTGCAGATCTGGTTGTGCAAGATGCAGGGCCATCGACTAGACATGTGGGTGTTGGGGGTTTCAACTTTCATGTAGATCAGGGGATGAAGAAGAGGAGGAAGAGATGGGGTTGTCTGGTAGGAAGGTAATGAGTATAGTGATGAGGATACACATGATACGCAAACCCGTCTAAGTCGTATCAAGAATATTCTAGTCATTATTCTTCGATAAATATGAATGTGATGCCTGAAAATAGCTTTGCGAGGCCTCCTGAGAATGGTTGGAGGTGAAGGTGAGTTTGAGGTTGGGCAACAATTTCCGACAAGGGGCTGTGTTGTTTGCAATCAAGAATTACAGTCTCAGAAGAAAAGTCCAATTCAAGATTTATGAGTCTGGTCAAACAAAATACCAATGCAAATGTGTGAAGTTTGGCAATGGATGTAATTGGAGCATACGTGTTACATTTCGCAGAAGGCAGGTATGGGAAGTCTGAAAGTATAACAGAAGACACACGTGTGAGTCTGATTCTATTCTTGAACAACACGACAATTGGATAGTAATATTATTTGTACGAGTATCTTTCCAATGGTTGAAGCGAATCCAACAGTCTCAATCAGAGAGTTCAGGGACATGTGGAGTCAGCTTTCAAGTTCAATATTTCTTATAGGAAGGTATGGATTGCAAAACAAAAAGTAATTGCTAAGATTTATGGGAACTGGAAGAATCCTACATTAATCTGCCAAAGTGGTTACAAGGTGTGCAACATTATATGCCAGGTAATTATCAATTCGATAATTTTTAAATTATTTTACGTTTTACATAATATTATATAGTAATTAGGTGGCATAATATTAGTAATATGAGTTTGATTTAGTTTAGTGGTTGTTCCTGAACTGTATTGTGAATTAGTTAAATTGTTAGTTTATTTTAGGGTGATAGTAAAGATTAAATTATTCTGTTTATCATTAAGTTGATTACATTTTTTATTACTTAGGCTGTTATTTATTGCTATATTTTCTTGGAAATGCTAGGTACACGGTCCATTTATTAACAAAGCCATATTATGTGGGTGACATTGTTAATCCTAGATGTCAAATGTTCCACCGTGTATTCTGGTCATTTCCACTATGCATTGAGGCCTTCAAATGGTGCAAACCATTTATTTCAATTCATGGCACTCATTTGTATGGGAAATATGGAGGCACATTGTTGTGGCCATTGCAGGATGGTAACTCTAATATTTTGCCTGTTGCTTTCGCTGTGGTGGAAGGGGAGACAAAAGAAGCATGGTCCTTTTTCTTGACCAATCTTCGACGACATGTGACGCCTCAAGAAGGTATTCTTATTGTTTCTCGCAGGCATGTATGAATCATATCAGCTATGAGGCAGAGGGTAGTGGATGGCACCCTTCGATGGCCTATCACGTATATTACATTCGTCACATTGCTTTTAACTTTGCTGTGCGATTTAAGAATAAAGATGCCAGAGAGTTCTTATAAATGCGGCATATTCAAATACCCATGCAGATTTTGCATATTATTATGGCCTGAGGGATGAGGATCCTGATATGTGTCAATGGCTGACGAAATTCCACGTGAAAAATGGGCCCAGTATGGTGATGAGGGTCGTCGGTTTGGCCATATGACAACCAACTTGTCTAGTGTATAAATGCTGTGATGAAGGGAACCTGGATCTGCCCAAATTATTTGTTGAAAAGGGGGTTCAGGGGCCCAAATTCAGGAGGACAAAAATGGTCCAAGTATTCTGCGAGCGATTGATGAAAGCAAGCAATATTTGGACAAAATGTCTGTTGCCCCATTCACACGAGATATGATGTCATGTTTGGTTCCAAAGAGGGGAACAAACCCCGACGTAGGTCTCTGTCGAGGAACAAGCGCCTGCTCACTATCATCCTGCCTCCTCCTGGATAGGGACATATAATGTGGACGGTCCGATGTCTGCCCATGGTGTAGCTGATGGACGAGGTCAGGAGGTGTAACATTGATAGTGGCTCATCTTGAATAGATCATAACTGGGCATGTTCAAATCCATCTATCTGGTCGATGCCCATAAGACTCAACAGATGCAACTACCAGATGAGGGGGCGTGGGAGCATCAGGAAAGATTGCAACTCATCGAGCTCCTCCTGGCTAATGCCCCCGAATAAGTCATCCATAGTGGGGGTGTAGCAATTAGGAGCCCCCTCACCACCACCACCACCACCACCATCCCAGCACCTCCACCACCAGCACCTCCACCATCCCCACCACCTCCACCACCACCAGCACCACCACCAGCATCATCATCTCTCGCTCATCACCTCCGCCCACGTCCTCTATCTCGGTTGCTCGCCGTCGCTGGGATGGCAGAGTCCGGCTGAGAACGATGCCACTCGTCGCCTGTCTGGAGCACCCAAGGGCTGGGCCATGGAAGGTCCTGGCCCTGGATCCACTGGTAGCTCTTGTGGCACCTCGGAGTCGGGATCCTCCGCTGGGTGTGGGAGATAAAAACCTCCGTGCAACACCACCATACCATGTAGTACTTGGCTCGATGGCCGACTGTCTGCACTGTGAGCCCTCAGATCGCTCCGCGTGCATCCCAGAAGACATGCCACTGCGCATGGTACTCGGGCCACCAAACCTTGTCGTTCCCACGACCATCAATGGCATGCAGTCTCTCGATGTTGACGGTGCACGTGGAATGGGCTGCATCTGAAACTTCCGCATAACACGATTGGGCTGGTGCCACTCCACGATCTCAAAGCGAGCGGGTAGTAACGGAAGCCCAGGCACCAGCACCTGCATATACATAGGGGTGGCAGCAACCACGCACGCATCCTCGTACGAGTCCACTGAAACTAATGAAAAGTTAAGTTAAGCTCTAAACATCATCAAATTGGGTAGAACTTAGTTAATTATGATGTTAATGCCACTTACCCCATCAATGGGTATGGCATCCAACCGTGCCCTGAAGTCCACCAATCGACGGCATCCCCGTCAATGAAATCCTAAGTCCTACCACCTGAAATTAATAAAGTCATATAACAAATTCATTGCACTAAAACAAGTACAAACAAACTTATATATGAATAAATAACACATTATCATTATAAAATGTATACCTCGAGCCTAGAGGAAATGTGATCCCATTGTCATTTCCAGGGTGTATGCTGGGATCTGATAGTACGCCCAGGATAGCAAAAGTGCTGCACATCCCGCAAAGTCAACAACGGGGTGTTTCACATCCAGAGAGACTACGGTATAAACATCCGAGTCCAGCCGATACCCAGCTATAGCTCCTGCCTCGCCAAGATCTCGTAGAAGGGGTAGCCACTTCAAGTGGACACGCGATGATGACTTGTCTGGGCATAAAAACCGCCAATCAATATCAACAAATATGCCAGGTCCATCGCGAACAATAATCTCTGATACGTGATGGGAAAATCAGAAGGTCCTGAAAGTACTAGTGAGCCAAGTCAACTTAACATATGACCCATGTCTATGCTGGGCTCTGACACTACACCAAGCAAGTCCCATCATATATCCCAGACACTGATATCGCCATCTCTCCCATGCTCCTATGTTCCCACTAACGCGGCCTGTCGACCCACAATCCAAGCTGCATGGCCACGTCTTGGAGAGTGATACACTCTCTATACGGCAGATGAAAAGTATGGCTCTTTGGCCATCTCTCCAAGGGTGCTAATGAGCGAGTCGTAATGGAAATTGCCAAATTGGGCAACTTCCTAAAATCCAGCCTGTTGAGGTAGTACTCCATTTGGATGCAAGGCTGGTGCGCACAGCGCCTAGGGTGTAACACTCTATTGGCCTTACAAATTTTAATTAACATGATAATTAATATAAACCTAGACTAAATAAATCACAATTTGTAAATCAAAAAATAAATGGTATCAACTAAGTAATTTTGTTTTAAATTACTAAGTAACTACTACATTATTATTTGACAACCTATATTAACCTATAAAAAAATAAACATTATATTTAAAGAAGTAACAACTAGACATATATATGCTTTGAAATTCTATAAATATCACCATAATTACAAACTAAATACTTGTTAATTAGACAAACTAAATACTTGTTAATTAGACATAAACATATATATGAAACAACTTATTATGCTAACTAATTGCTAGGTAAAATAAATATTAACCCTGGAGTAATTTTTAGATAAAATAAATAATTCAACTAAACTAATTACTTGTTAATATAGATTATTCAACTAAATCAATCACTAGATACAATAAATTGTTAAACTAAACTAATTACGATATATCATAAATAAATAGATAATAAGAAACTAGTTATATTAGTTACATTTTAGTTTCTAAGTATCTTAATAACTAAACTAATTATTTAGTTAAACTAACAGTATCATTTCAAATAAAACATACAATAAATTGTTAAACTAAATTAATTCGAGACAATATAAATAAATAGATAATAACAAACTAGTTATATTAGTTACATTTTAGTTTCTAAGTATCCTAATAACTAAACTAATTATTTAGTTAAACTAACAGTATCATTTCAAATAAAACATACAATAAATTGTTAAACTAAACTAACTACGAGACAACATAAATAAATAGATAATAAGAAACTAGTTACATTAGTTACATTTTAGTTTCTAAGTATCCTAATAACTAAACTAATTATTTAATTAAACTAACAGTATCATTTCAAATAAAACATATAATATTTAAACTATAATCACTTAATTTTGTTGAACTCAAAGTATCCTAATAACTAAACTAAGTCAAACTAGCAATATCATTTCAAATAAAACATATATATATATATATATATATATATATATATATATATAAAACTAATTTAATAGACCTTTGAAATAAAGAATAATTATGAAAATTAAATAATAAAGAAATTAAATACAGCAATCCAGCCTGACACTTATATGATCCTCATTAATATAGGAAGTCTATCGTTTATAGGTTAAGAACACAATATTTGCTAAGAGATGAAAGGAATAGTAAAAGGGACGTGAATGGACCCGTTGTATAGGTAATTGAATACGTAAGGGGTCCTTGCGTATTCAAAAAAGCATGAATACGCAAAGACCCCTTACGTATTCATGTCAATAAAAAACGGTTTATATCCGTAATTAATAACTTTTCCGTTTATTCATGTAATTAATATTTTTTTATATTTTATTCGCGTAAAAATTCCATATTAATTAGCTTAATTCTTGAAGGATTTTTATATCAAATAGATTAATAAATGGTCAAATGTGACGGATATTAGTCCTAATTTATTTTATGATATCATATAGATATTTATAGGTGTAATTAAGCTATCTCTGAGGTTAATTAATATCACACTTACTCTCTCATTATGTTTAAAATTACACTCACCTCCCTTAATATTTTATGTGATATTTCACTTACTTCCCTTATGATTAAGATACCATAAAATCATACATAATTTTTAATTTTTAAAATTATGTAAAATGACTTCTATATCCATAATAATATTCTTTATTTTTTATTGATGGTCATTCCCCATTACCTCCATCAACAACACATATAGCAAACAAAAGAAAAAAATCAAGCAAGAGAAAATTAGACCAATATCAAACTGATCAAGGTATTTGCTCAAAGATTTAGAGGTCCAACATATATATATATATATATATATATATATATATATACACACACACACACATATGATTAATTAGAATATAAAAAAATATATTCATAGACCTATAAAAATAAATATAATTCATATAAAATTTCTCTAGTTTTAGCCTCATAACACCACAAAGCATTTGAAAACCATATTTATTAGTGAAGGAGATATGATAAGTAGCCTCGAATGATGGAGATATAAGAAGAACCAATAATATTTGTTAGTGCCATTTTTGGTTCCATTTTTATTTTCATTTTTGTTATGTGACTGTTATAAGATATCAGTATTTAATTGAAAAGAAAAATAAAATTAAAAGTTTAAGGGTCAATTCATCAATTTCCAATTTCCCAATTTTGACCGATTTTGATTTTCTCGATTTTTGGAGTTTAGCTGGTGGTGACATTCCAATTCAAAGGTCAAGCAAACCGTCTAGTTTAATTTTCTCTGCTATGGAAAAAATCACATCACCTTTAAATTATCCCAATCCAAAGTTATGTATCCAAAAAAAGAAACCCAAAACCAAGAAAAAAAAAACACTAATGGTCAAACTTGTGCATCCGAGAACACCTTCCAATCATAGAAAAATACCCAACCAAAAGACCAAAAGAACAAGGAAATAGAACAGCCTCGCTCCGTCAGCCACTGCCAGAACCACCACATAACCGCACGTTGACCGCCGCGTCATCCACCCCAACACTGCCACGGAATGGAACAATACCACCACTGTCGTGCCGTGGCTTTGCCGGTACCACCCTTGCCATGTCTTTTTCCTTCTGTCATCTGTGCGTGAGCCATGAGGGTGTCTTGGAAGCCGTCGATGGCACAGCGATAGAAGATGGAGATTTGTGAAGTGAAGTCCATCAACTTTTGAAATTTTATTATCAATGTAATCAGTGAATTTGTGACCCTATACCTTCTTTATGTCCCAATTCTATATATGTGCGTCACTGGTGGTTGGGGAGCTGGGTGGTTGTTGCAGAGGCAGAGAAGATTGGGATGTTCAGGTTTTTTTTTTAGGAAGGGTAATTTAGGAATAAAAATTATGTATATAAAAATTAATAATATTAATGTTAGAAGAGATATGTTTAATTTTAAAATTTAGGAGAGTGTAAGTTTAATATCAACTTACTTTAAGAAAGTTTGCTGTAATTTATCCATCTTTATAAATTAAGATGTGACTTCTAGAAGATTCTATGATCAAATTAACCACCAAGTTTTTGAAGTTGGCAACCGACTTCAATTTCGTTACTAAAGTTTTGAAAACTCTTCTGAGGTCTCTAAAATTGACAAAACTCGATCAAGTTAATCTCCCGCAATAACAAACATTGGCTAAGTCAGTCTATTCCAAGGTACGTACTAATTTGTTTGACTTTGGTTGCATGGAAGGACCTCAGGAGAGTTTTAAAACCTTCAACAACAAATTTGAAGTAGATTGCCAACTTTGGAGATTAATTTGATATTTTGCTCCTACTTAATCCCACATTTAAAAAAAAATTATGAGCTTTTAGAGATTTATTTGATATTAGATAACTTTCAGAGAGGTTAAAGTGATGCACATTTTAATTATTAGGGATCTATTTGATATCAACCCGAAATCTAACATGATATATATTTCATTTCAACCCTTAAGAACCTATTTGTTAAAAATCTGTTAAAGACTAAATTGACGTTCACACAAATTTATAAGGGACTAAAATGTATGTTGAGTATTTGCTTGTTTGGGAAATAAAAAAAAAATTCATTAAATGAGCCAAATTACACATTAAGGTCATTCTTAAAAATTTTCCCTGATTTTTACTGCAGCCAAACACACCCAGAATTTATGTCGATTGAGAGCATTGGCTGCATGCATGCATCACATAGCATAGTAGCTAATAGCTAGCAGCCTAGCACTGATGATTTTTCTATATATGGAGAGGAGACAGCTGCATATCCCTCTCAATCTCATATAATAATCAATTACTTGTTATGCATTTTAATTAATAAGCATAGAAAAACCGAAAGATAAAGATTCTGCTTTGGATGTTTCTATTCGACCACATGTGTCTTCCAATCATATTTGCCGACGTTACATTACATTGCTTTCGATCAATTCTATGGTACAACCTTAGAATGCTTCTCCCATGTCCCCACATCCCATGATGATATCCCTCTCCCTTTCTGGAAGTTTCAATAATTTTCCGTTTTTCTTTTGTCCCTAACAACAATCACAACGTACAAATTGAGGGGAACAGAAGAAGAAGAAGCACACAGAGAATAACCAGAAAACTTGTGTTACTATAGCTAGCTGTTGCCAGTACTTCTTGTTGAATTGTTTGTGTTCATCTTTAATTTGGCCTTGGCTACTGCATTGACTGTGTGGATGAACTTTGGAGTTTGGACTACGGAGATCATCACCTTCCTCCCCAAGTATGCCTCGTGGAGCACTCCAACGTCTCATTCTCTGAATTTGTTTAATTTCTGCACCTCGATTTGCTCTTCTTATGTTTAACACCATGACATATACAAGCCATAGCAAATTCATGCATTATGTGCATCCTTCATTTTGGGTTTTGAATACATCATGATTATTTATTAGCAGTTGATTCAATTATGTAAATATGATCAAAATTAATTGCGAAGATTAAGATCCTCTTATGTCACCATTAACATGAGAGAATAATGTTATATTAGAGTAAAAAAAAAAAAAGACACAAATTTTCTTACTGTAAAATGTGCTATTATTTTTGTTAATTCATTAATTTTTGTTTAATTTAGTCTTTTTTTTATCATGACATAACCCTCTCATGTCAATGAGTTACATGAGAGGATACCTTTTTCAAATTGCTAAGTAATACTCCCTTCATTTCTTATTATAATTAATAATTGCTTGGAAGTCAATTTTGGTACATTAAAAAGTTAATGTATTTGGTTACAATTTGTGGCAGATATATTAACTATTCAATGTATTAAAATTAATGATTTTAAAGACTATTAATAAGGAATCGTACATGTCTAACTATGCATATGCATGAAAAATGGCTTTCCATTTGATACTTTGAAAATCATCAAGGCATAGATAAAGGAAAATACATATTAAGCAAGCATTTTCTTCTTGGTTTTCCCAGCACAGATGTATATTCTTTTGTGTCAATTCTTACACATGGATCATCAATGAAAACATCTTTGAGAAAATTTGTGATTGACTGCAGTGGAACCTCCTTCAAATGATGAGTCCAAGAATTCGTCCCCACAGCACAAATCTGAAGCAGTTTTGTTCTGCCTTGGAGCGATAGTAGTGCTCATCATATTGTTGATTTTCATTTTTGTATTTTGGAAGCGTATCAAAGGGTCAGCAAAGCAGAGGAGAAAGACAGCTCCAACAAAAGGGAAGCAAGGTAATTTTATTTGAGAAAAGCATCATAAATGAAAAAAAAAAAAAAAAACACAACACTAAATTCTTTACCATATAGTTTTATTTGAAAGATACTTGTGCTTAAATCTTGTATATTTCTGAAATTTATGATTGGCATTAGGGAAACATAATGAATCAGCAGAGGTGATGGATATGATATTTCCATCTAAACAACAGCTAGGTAATTGACAGAAAGCATATATAAAACTTTGACACTTGATATATTTGGCACATGTCACTATAAGAACCCAAGATTGAAGTTTCTATGTGTACACAGGATCCATGGAGTTATTAAGTGGGAACCTTCGGACAATTAGCTACTTTGACTACCAGATATTGAGAAAGGCAACCGAGAATTTTTCTCCTGCTAATTTTCTTGGAAGAGGTGGATTTGGTCCTGTCTATCGGGTACAAATTCCAGATTGAATGAAGTTTGGTTTGATTGATAATTTGATATGTTAATAGAAGTTGAGAACCCTTTTTAACCTTTTAAGCACTATTGCAACTATGTGTTATAACTTAGTTACAAGTTTCTTATAATATGGCAGTAAAAATGGTTCAGCACATATCACTACAGTGACTTAGTTAATATACTAGCAAATTAACTGACAAAATAGGCAAGTAAACAATTTGTGATGTTACTTATGAACCTAATAGGATTAATGGCATTCACTAGGGTGTTGAAAGACTCATCAATGAAAGTTGAGGCTCATGCATAGCATATCCTCATAATGGGTTAAGACCCTGAACTGTAGTTTTTGTTTTGGTAGGGAAAGTTGGTAGATGGAGGACTGATTGCTGTTAAGAAATTGTCTCTCAACAACTCCCAACAGGGAGAAAAAGAATTTCTGGCAGAGGTGAGATTGATCACTAGTATCCAACACAAAAATCTTGTTCGCCTTCTTGGATGCTGCATCGATGGTCCTCAAAGGATACTTGTGTATGAATACATGAACAACAGAAGTTTGGACCTCTTCATAAATGGTATCTCATCTTTTTATAATCTCTGACCCTTCATGTATATTAATATGTTAAGAAGTTCATACTAGTTAGTACAAAATTATTTTCCTTGGAAATGATCAATATCTAGTGTATACCCTGAAAATGTCTCATCAATGTTTGAAGGAGCTAAGCATTGGTTAATTAAACAGAACACTATATGCATACTTTAATTTGAATGTTCCCTTGATGCAGGAAACAGTGATCAATTTCTGAATTGGAGCACCAGGTTCCAAATTATTCTTGGAGTGGCGCGGGGACTGCAATACCTTCATGAGGATTCACACCTGAGAATCGTTCACCGAGATATCAAAGCAAGCAATATTCTTCTTGATGACAAGTTTCACCCTAAGATTGGAGACTTTGGGCTAGCTAGGTTCTTCCCTGAAGATCAAGCTTACCTTAGCACACAATTTGCTGGAACATTGTAAGTCCTTTATTCAAATGATCATGCTCCTTTAGTCCTTTACTCATAGCAATGGCATCATCATGATTGTTTCTTCTGAGAAGTTTTAAAGATGATTGTACACTATTCAATGCTATCAGATATAGCAGCATATGATTGGTTACTTTTTTTGACATCTGTATAAACAACTCTAGTGTTTATCCTCCATTTTAATTTAATATATGAAATTAGTGGAAGAAACAAACTATATAATTTAAACAGTTATTGGGATTGTAAATACTGGTTTAGAATCTTTCACTGAAATAAATTAGATCTACAAGGTACTTTCCTGAAAAGTCACAATGTTTTGTGCATAATGCCCTGTGGGTGATTCATGATAACACGTTGCAAGTTATCTTATGAGTTATCAGTTTTTTTTTTTTAGAGTTTAACTTCTATGCATTGACAATATATAATTTTTTTATATTATCATCCAATAATATATTGTCACATAAACATATGTGGTTACTACTTGAAAAGTCACAATATGAGAATTTGATTAGATGACACCGATGGTTAAGTCTCACACTTAATTTCAATGCATCAAAATTAATTTTTTTCTTTTTACTAATCAAAATGTGTTAATTTCGTTTTTTCTAAGTATTTAAATGAGACATCCATGAGTTCTCCACTGATGATGTCTCTTGTGTTTTTGTTTCTTTCCCTTTTTTTGTGGCCTTTGTTGTTGTATAGAGGTTATACAGCTCCTGAATACGCTATTAGAGGAGAACTGTCAGAAAAGGCAGATATCTATAGTTTTGGGGTTCTAGTGCTTGAAATCATTTGTTGCAGGAAAAATACGGATCACACTCTGCCATCAGAGATGCAGTACCTCCCTGAATACGTAAGTTCTTACCTTTCTCCTATATCTCAATTATGTGAGCAAAAGTTAGATATATAGCATTCAATTTAGTATTTAAAATTTAACAATGTGGCAAATGTTCTTCAAATTTTTCAATACAAAATGGTGAAATCTAAGATTTTAAATTGCAGTTTATAGCTATGATTGGGACAACATCTTTTACAATTACAGTTTGCAATAACAATCACACAATTGTAATTAATTTAAAATTGTATAATTTGTCAAAATTTATCTTTTTCTTTTCTTTGTATTAACCATTGATATTTGAAGTCTATTAAACTTTAAACTAATCTTGTTCAAGTCGAATCTCTCGTCTCTACTATATGATAAAAATTTTCCAACCATAGTTTCTTTTTTTATTCACAAGATTTACATTCAAAATTTTATTTAAGGAGAAAATGGCAAACCACTCACATTAGCTTAACGTTAGTATCAAAATTTAGCAATAATTATCATGTGGGCATGTAGTAATGAATTTTACAATCAAATACTTTTTTGGCAACTGACGAGCTCGTAGATCAGCTAATAGAGGTTGTTGCGTCTCAATCTTGTATTTGAGTTTTAGATATACAATTGCATTAAAATTTGGTAGAGGAAAGTTGCACTGTCCTAGTAGTTCTAACGAATTAGATCATAATCGTCTCCGATAAAAAGATGCATGTGGTTTACAAGAAAAAACACACATGCATTTGATACAATAGTTTTGGCCAGAATTTAAATATGTCAGCATCACATGACAACTATCCTCAAGTTTTAAATAGACGGCAGTCATAGAGATCATTTCACACATGTTGAAGAGTTTAAGCACTAAACTATAATAAAGTTTGGACTAACTATTCATTTCAATTCCTCAAAAATATATCGGGATAAAGTAACTATTCAAGATTTGAAAGTCCATATTGTTCCCTCACAATTTGTTTCGGAGGACCAAAATAGATATTTAGTCTTATTATCATCTCTTGAAATGTGTCAATCTTTCATGATAGGCATGGAAACTTTACGAAAGTTCAAAGATAATGGACCTTGTAGATTCAAAGCTGCGAGAACATCGGTTTGTGGAAAAGGATGTGATGCAAGCATTCCATGTGGCATTCTTATGCCTTCAGCCTCTTGCACATTTGAGACCTCCCATGTCAGAGATTGTAGCATTGTTGACATTCAAAATTGAAATGTTCACAACACCAATGAGGCTAGCCTTCCTTGATCGAAGGCGCAAAAAGGATGATGAGAACCATTCTCCCGAAGCAATATCCCAGTTTTTCCCATCACCCATGATGAGCCACTCACAGTGATTTCTATTGCGTACCAAAATTAAACCGTCAACCTAAAGGGCATTTTTCTACGAACAAGGGACCACAGTTGTGTTATTTATACTCATTGTGTGTTGGACATCGTGCAAACTCACAATAAGGACAAATAACACTTTTCTAAGGGACTATGACCTTATTAAAGCTCTACTACAAAGTATGGATTTCGTTTGCTTCAAGTGTGCATATATATGAGAACGGTTCCTTTCATGTGAAATTTTTATTATGTATTTTGTTTGGGTCTCACTTTTTGAATTAATAGTGACGGATCACACATAATAAGACGGTGTAAGAATTTCATATGCAAGGATTTATTCTAAGTTGTGTATATTATATGGTATATATACTAGTGCATTCAAGGGCAGTTGAATGTTATGTAATATCCTAAGAGGAAAATGATGTTAATTATATATGTATTAGCAATAACGTTGTTGATAAGAAGTGCCATTTAGATAGGCTTCAGAAAATGACAATAAAAAAGGGCTTCAAAAATTGCTTTAACAAGCAGCAAGCATGCCCACCAAAAAAAAAAATGATGTTAGCGGAAAATTTTGTATTGAGAGATGTAAAGAATTTGGTTTGAAAATTAAAGTAATCTATTTATGAGCTTAAGCAAGTTCCTATCAACAGGATTATAAATTTCATTCAGTTGTTATCTAATTTGGTTTTGGGATAAATGAGGTTGATTATTGTATATGCCAAAGTTCAGGAGGAGTACATACATTGTTTGGTTTTATGTATCAATGACATACTGCTTGCCAATTATGATTTAGTTATCAAATCAAATTTGAAATGAAAATTTTGGGGACATCTCTTTTGTATTAGGGATTTAGATGCATTGAGATTGCTCTCAATGTATTCTTGGACTTCACAGAAGAGTTGTATTGAGAACGTAGTTAAGAAAAAATGGTATGCAAGATTGCAAATCAGGATACACCTTTGTTGCTAAGGGAGACATGCTTAGTCTCAACCAATGCCCTTATAGTGATGTTTGAAATTAAAGAAATGCAGAAGATTTTCTATGCTTTTGTAATGGCAATAATAATGTATGCTCAATTTTGTACATGTTTTGATTTGTGTACACTTGGGATGTTAGACAGATATTTCAATAATGCAATAATGGATCATTGAATAGCAGCCAAATAGATCTTGTGTTATCTTCAAAGAACAAAACATTACATGTTCACATGTGGGAAGTCGAATAAGGTTAGAGATCATTGGGTATTCAGCTCTGAGCTTTGTTGGATGCAAAGTCAATTATAGATCTATTTTAGGCTATAGTTATACACTAGTTGGAAGAGCAATCTTCAAAAGAGTGCTAAGCAGACACTCATTACTTTTCCATTAAAGTAATTGTGTTTAAAGCTTATTATGAGTGCTATAGGGTTGCAAATTATGGATGAAATTGAAAGACTACTTAAGTTATTTTTGCCAATATATCAGCGGCCATATATAGTAAGAGGAGTAGAGTAATCAAAGCATCTATAGAGCATATTGGCATAAACTCCATGGTTGCAGATCCGCTACTAAGGGACTAATAACCAAGGTCTTTCATGAGCATATTGCTCATATGGGTATGATATCATTTTATATGATATATTGTGTTAGTAGGAGTGTACATTTGGATACTCATATGTTTTAGACAAACCTTAAGTTTATGGATATTCTCTCTAGAAATAAAGCATTTTGTTTTACCTTTTACTCTAACTTGCATTGTATACAATCTTACAAAGAATAAGGTTGAACCAGTTGGAAAAAGATATGTTAGATCACATTACATGTAATTTCCATGCTAAGCATCTATACTTAATCTATGTCATTTGGTTGTGTTGATATATATGACCATGGATGGATTTAGTTCTGATTCATGTAACAAAAGTCGTCTTCATCCTATATTGACATAATTGATGGACGAGTTTGTTGGGAGATGTTTTGATCATGATAGTAAATTCATCAAGTTATAGTTTAATATACAATTTGTGTATATATACGTACGTCCAAGTAGGAGATTGTAAGAATCTTTGACTTGTATATAATTGTATATTGTGTGCTATTATAAAATTTGACCCAAATTAAAGTGATATGATAAGGATAAATCGATGGGCCTAAATTATCTTGTTAAGTATGGGCTTATTATGTGTAGATACTATGTTACCTAGTTACTACTTTTATAATGGGCTAAATTAGAAACTAGGGTTTACTGAATTATAAAAGGCTATGGTCCTCGAGTTATACATATGCATCTTTTCATAGCATCCAATCATAGAAAAGAAAGAGCTGGCATCTCTTAAAGATACGTATCAACTTGAAAGATCAATAACTACATGTCTAAACGCAAGTCAATTCCTATGGATATTCAGGTACACTTCCATATCTAGCCTTCTAATTTTCTTAATGATATAACATGGATGATGTTTGGATTATAAAGTACTAAATATCTAACAACAACTAAATTATCCACCATATGTGCATCACCTACGGCTCCACTTGCTGACATAACAAGTTGGTTAAGCTGCTTAATTGTAACACCTAATATACACGTGTCAGGAGTTAGGTTTCTACACCTAGGGTCCCTGGACCAACTACTAGGTCTTGAATTTCACTAAATCTGGATCTTACACCTCCTTGGAGGGTTATATGATAGAGCCACATTTGTTGTATCAAAAGTCCAAGTAATTATTCCCAATAGGAAAATAAGTTAAAGAGTGGTTTTTAATGAATTTTATGAAATCTTTAAATGTTTTGTTTTAACCCACAAGTTTAGAAAATCTTGAAGATTTCCGGATTTGAACTAAAACCCAAATTTTAGATTTTGATTAGTTAGGATTTTGATTTTTTTTTTATATTTTATTTGAATCCAAATAGAGGGCATTTCCTTATTTACACTTATGTTTTAAAGTTAATGGAGAGTACAACAAATGAGGACATTAACTTGAAATGTAAATAAGTGAGTATTGAGATAACTCATATGCCAAATGACATAAGCAATGCAGAAGCTAGAATTTGCTGTTACCGTGGAGCGGTCCAGGACCGTTATGGCGGTCACATGAATGCATTTCATGGGTTTGGTGGTCTGAGGATCGCTAGTTGTAAGTGACCGTTTTCGGGGTGTGAAGACTCCTTACCGCTATGGCGGTCATATGCTACTATAGCAATCTCCCTAGAGCTTGAACAATACCCAGAAACGATATCGTTTCATTTTTGACCCCATTTTAAAACCCCATTCGGGGCTCCACTTCCACACTTAAATAGAAACCGAGCAGAACACTCCCCAAATATTTTCATCCCTTTCCCCTCAAATCCACTTCAATCCATCATCCCAGTTTCAAGATGAGTATATGTTATTAGATTATGTCTCCATTCTCCGTTCTTTTATAATCTTGAGTTGGGGTTTATTATTTCTCTCATTGTTGTCAAGTAAAGGTGCTCCCTCAAAGTTTTTGATGTATGTTTATAGTAATCTAGAGCTTCCTATAAGTTGTTTATGAGTTTTATTATTTCAATGACAGGCATTGGTACCATTCCTCCTCCCAGAGTCCCTGTAGTGTTAGTGTTTCACAGTTCACCCCTCCAGGTGAGTGGGTTTGATTTTATGGCTTTAGTTTGATTATTATATTATTATTTTCTTGCATTACGGAGTATTTAGAGAATTAAAAAATGGATTTCTTACATGGTATGACTTTATACAAAAATGTGCTTTAGCTAGAAATGCTCCATTTGAACTTATACATGAAATTATGATTTTAGAAAATGCATGGAACCATATTTGTTCTATAAAAGTGTTGTATGATTTAATTCATGATTTGAATTGATTATAAATACTGGGATTAGTTATGATTGATGAAATAAGACTTAAGACTCTATGTTTATTTTGGAAACTGAGACATGTTGAACTTAGAAAATATAGAACACCCATTTTTATAACTTTAGCTAAATTTAGATTATAGAATTATTAAGAGAAACAGAATTGTGAGTTAACATGTTATTCTGTTAACCTTGGTATACCAAGGCCCGTCAAGGGCAAGTTATCCTTATTTTAGATCAATCTGAGGGACAGTTTGCAAAGGTTAAGATCTCTGTAGGCTCATGTTTGCCAGGGGTGAGCACCACTTCATAGTTATGGGTAGTCGTTCTCTTTTGTAATTCTTGAGATAATATATATTTTTACAAGTAAATAGAAATGTTCTATGAATGTTGCATTACTATTATTTATATATTTTTTTCCTTCATGTCCTATGTATGGTTATGAGTGAGGATTCACCTGCGAGTTTTGTTGCAAAACTCACCCTCTTCTCTTCCTTTTCCCCACAAATACAGGTGTAGCAGGATCTTTCTCTTCCTCCTCCTCAGCATTAGTATCTTCAATTTGTGTGAGCTTCACTTTGACGTGAAGTCGTAGTATTTCGTTCATGATAGAGTGCTCTAGTGGCGTGACGTAGGGTCCGGACCGCATATAGTTGTATTTTGCATTTTGATATTACCATGATTCTTTTCTATTTAAACAATATATCATCCACGGTTTCTTTTGTATATGAGCAACTCAGTTGAAATGTATATCATAGCTACAGCTTCCATATTACATTCATGAGAAAAAAGGTTTATTCATGCTCATTCATGGTTAGTATGAGATTAGATTTATGATTTAAATTATATTTTATGAATAAAGTATGCATATAGTACGCGCAACAATTACGAGGTTTACGTGGGACGGATTCCTCATGTGCCGGATGATCCAAATCGGATTGTGACATTAATTGAGTCCACATCATGCATTACTAGCTCAAAGTGATGTCCCAAGTCCACTTATCCATAGATAAACTCAGTCCGCCCTTAGGGCTCTCCAAGGACCCACCCATGTTTTGGAAGGCCCCAGGCTCATGAAAACATCAAAAGTGCATAATCAAGATCCCCTAAGACTGCTATAGTGGTCAAAGATCACTATAGCGGTGGAGGCTATAGGAGGGACCGATATTGTGGTTAGGCAATGTTGGCTCATACGGATGATCTCTCAGAGACCGCTATAGAGGTCCTAGATTACTATAGTTGTCCAGGATAGCTATAGCGATGGCCCAATCTAGTCTACATCAAAATGGCGTAGTTTTATTAAAACTCCCTCTACACTATATGAACTCATCCTTAGGATTGGAATTCACACCCTAGTTGCGCCAACCCTCTCTACGTTTCCCCTCGCATTTCTCTTCCATTCATCCTCCTCCCATAAGCTTCTGTAAGTGATTTTCATGGAATTTAGCTAGTTTTCTTCCTCTTTTATCAAGGTTTTGAGTTAGGGCGCTATCAAGCATAGTTTTCTCACAACATTCTTCCTCCCTAACATTTCAAATTTAGTTCTTAGTATTATTGTCAATTGTTTATGTTTCCATTGTACTTTTTGGCAGTTATCGATGTCATTCCTACTCCCCAAGGTCAAATATGGATTTTGCTTGCTTTAGGTGTGCATATATATAAGAATGGTTCCTTTCATGTGAAATTTTTTTTTTGTAATATATTTTGTTTGGGTCTCACTTTTTGAATTAATAGTGATGGATCACACATGATAACGCGATGTAAGAATTTCACATGCAAGGATTTATTCTAAGTTGTGTATATTATATGGTATATACTAGTGAATTTAAGGGCATTCGAATGTTATGTAATATTCTAAGGGGAAAGTGATGTTAATTATATATGTATTAGCAATAACATTGTTGATAAGAAGTGTCATTTTGATAGGCTTAAGAAAATGACCAAAAAAAAAAAGGCTTCAGAAATTGCCTCAATAAGCAGCATGCATGCCCACAAGAAAAAATGTTTTAAAATGATATAGCTGTTGAGAAATAATTCATATGCAATGCAAATTAATCAAATCAACAAAGCAAAGAAATACAAGAAAATTAACATAGTTTGGCCTCAACTGCCTATATCTACAATTTTACAAATTAATCCACTAATTTAATGAGGAATACAACAATCACCTATCTCATCAAATCTCAAACAAATCTACCATTGAGTAAGATTTTTGACATAAACTATTCTCACTTGTATCTCCATTACTACAAAATAGAACTATCAACAATGTAACTTTTCTAGTGAAAGCTGCAAACTCTCCGTAACAACTTTTTACAAAAGCTACAAACTTTCCATCAGTGCAACTTTTCTAGCAAAAGCTATAAACCATCCATCAATGCGAAACATCACACTAGTCTTATTACTTTACTCTTCATCATCCTCAACATCATACTCTTTCTCTCACTCTCCATCTTTAATCTTTGAGTGATATTATTGTCCACTCATGCCTAAACAATTCTCAAAATAATTATTTATAATAGTTTACACACTCACTAAATTTGACCTCAATTCTAATAACTAATAATTTACAATTCTCCTAACAAAATTTTAAATCTTAACATATTTTTCAAATCTAAAAAGATTTCCTATATATTTTTTAAATCTTTTCCAAATATTTCTAAAATCAGAAACTATCAACAACATCTTCAATTATGAAATTTGGATCAATTCGAACAATCTCAAACCTTAATCCAAATTTCATCCAATCTTCAAATTCTGAAACACAAATCTTTATTAGTGCTCCATCTTCAGCAAAGATTCATAAAAGAAACTCCATCACAAATTTGCAATTCTAAGCTTTGCATCTTCAACACCAGGAAATCAGAACCCTTCTAACCAATTGTTGTGAAATGATTGCCACACAATACAAAATGATCAAATCAACAAAGAAAAGAAATACAAGAAAATTAATGTCATTTAGCCTCAACAGCCTATATCCATGACCTCACAAATCAATCCACTAACTTAATGAGAAATAAAATCACCAATCTCAACAAATTCTAAACAAATCTACCATTATTCACGGAATACACTTCCTAACACCACATTGCAATGAAGACTTTTGACACAAGCTATTCTCACTTGCACCCTCGCTAATACGAAGCATAACTATCATCAATGCAACTTTTTTGGGCAAAGTTACAAACCATCCATCATAGTAACTTTTCTGGGAAAAGTTGCAATCTCTCCATCAAAGCAACTTTTGGCGAAAGTTACAAACTCTCTATCAGTGCAACTTTCTGCAAAAGCTTGGAACCATCTATAGCGGCAAAACCTCACATTAGTCTCATTACTTTCCTTTTCATCATCCTCATCATCATCATCTTCCTCTTCACTCTCCATCTTTAATCTCTCAATAATATTTTTCACTCATTCATAAACAATTCTCAAAACTATTATTTATAATAGTTTTCACACCCACTAAATTCGACCTAAATCATAATAATTAATTATTTCCAATTCTAGATAAAATCCTAACAAATTTCAAAATCTTAACATATTTTTCAAATCTAAAAAGATTTATCATATTTTTTTAAATCTTTTCCAAATATTTCTAAAATCGAAAACTATCAATAGCAATCTTTAGTAAGAAATTTTGATCAATTCAAACCATAGCTTCCTTGGAGATGAATTAGTTTATATATATATAGTGTTAGGATCAAGTTATACCGATATAACTTTAAGAAAATATTACACCATTGAATAACTTTTTATTGGTGTAAATTTTTATAAAATCTATCGTTGGATTAAAAGCTCACATCGTATAGATCAAATATGTAAAATTTCAAATTAATCTAAAATTGCTTGGCATAGTTGTTATGTACATCAAAATTAACGTAATATATATACTTAAAATGAACAAGAATAAGAGCTATATGATTGCATTGCTATTGATATTCAATTTTTGTGAAATTTGACACAAATAATCTTTATGATGGGTAATTGTAATTCAATGGTTGGATTGAGAAAAAAATTATTTCATTGAAAGTTATAAGTGGTGTAACTTTGTTTAAACTTACACCAATGTAACTTGATCCTAACCCATATATATATATATATGTACATCAATTTTCGTACTTCAAAATTGAATTTGATGTTAACTTTATATAATATAAATTATTATCTATTGCCATAATTTTATGTTGACAATGTATTAAAAAATTATATTTTAAAGCCACTAGAATTGTTCTAGTGGTGAGGGGTTTGGGTAGTATGCATGAGTTTCTAGATTCAAACCTCATTGTAATTAATGTAATTTCTGAAGTACAAAAAAAAATTATAGTTTAAAGATCAACTATAATATCTGCAAATAAAAATGAAAAGGATTGACAAAGTTGTATAATAGTACTAAAAACAACTTAATATTGCATAAATATTTAGAGTTTAATTTAAGAGCAATGCTTAGTCAACAAAAATATAGTCCAAATTTTTTACGATAATTATGAGATAGGACTCACTTATTTATCTAAAAGTAAATAAATATGACACATTATTCTAGCAAATAAATTCAGGTAAAATTTCTTGCCATCTAGCATTTTTATTAATTTGATACATTATTAATGTTAAATATTTTACTTTATCAAACAATTATATATTATTATATTATGACTTTTAAAATAATTATTGTAATCATTAAATACTTTTGACAATAAGACAATATATGATTAAATAATAATATAAAAATATTTTTGCATTAACAATTGATCAAAATAAAATCCAAACATTTAATATATATTTTATAAAAATAAGCGTCAAAGTTAAGGAGAAGTATTGAGATTTTTAAGAGCAACAAGTGTGAGACAGTCATAAAGCTTAACTTGGTGATTAACTTGGCCAAAGCACTAGGTTATTGGTTTAACTAGTGGTAATTATTGTTTGAAATGACTTGATCAAGTATAATTAAATAAGTATATAAAAAATTTAAAATGCATAGGTCATAAAATGAAACTCACATGTAATAAGTTAGTGAATATCGTATAGCATATCACTTGCATTGAAAAAATTTAATGTTTATCGAAACGAAAAATTGACAGATATTTTAAAATATAAAATTCTGAAAATAAATAGAAATTCTAAAAAAGGAGAGAGTATTTTTCTTCTAACTGCGTTTAAAAACCAATTTGATCGCTCATTTTATTTTTCCCTGTGGCCTTGATGCCCAGGCCGTGTCTCTAGCTCTATGCATTCACCCTTGAGAACTTTAATTTCGAAGGGGATGAGACGATGCATGCAGCTATATATGTGTGTGCATAATAACCTCGAGATGTACAATGTTAGAAGGAGACTGAAAACAAGAATGGAAAAGCGCCATAGTTTAAGTCAAAAAGTAGCTATTGGTAGGGGATACAAAACAAGGGAGGGAGAGAGACAAAAGCAAAGCAAAACGATCGATTGTGTTAGCCTTTGCCCTTCGAATTTAATACCGCATGGCAGATAACCCACAGGCATCACATTCAATTTTTCCCGACACACATTCAATGCCGTTAATTCATTACCAGTACAGGTCGTGGATCAGATCACAACCACTTTATTTCTCTTTTTAACCAAATGAATCACACCCAAACCCAACCAAAAATGTGACTAACACAACCTCTTGCCTATTGTGTCCTTTTCTCCAAATTCTCTCTGTTTCATATTAGTCCACCATTTCCTTTTGAAAAAAAGGAAAATAATATTTTACCGTTTGTAAAATATCTGTTAAATTTAGACAAATACATATATTAAGAAAAATAATAAATAATATAGTAATAGAGTGCTTCTATGCAAATTATAGTGTATGGTGGATTAATATATCTCTATAAGTTCTCCAACAAATCTTTTTAATACACTAATAGTCATTAATATATATTAGGGGTACTATTGAAATAAAAAAATTATATTTTATTAGAATGTGAAATTGACAGATTTTAAAAGATGATTTTATTTAAAAGTGGACAGATATTATAAAAAGAATAGAGTAATAAGTATATGATGTGCTCCATTAAAAAAAAGGAAAATTTTAAAAATAAATAAATAAAATTTTTGGTCTATGCCCAACCGAGCTTGAACTTATGGCAAAAATAACATGGAAATAGTTACAACGCAGTAACCTATCTTTAACTTTAAAATACTTTTAGTATACTTTTGTTTACAGCATTATCGATCCAATCACGTGTTATATGCCATTAAAAACATATTTAAACTATGAGAAATGCTAAATTTTCTTAATTGATGACCGACTTAAAATCTTCTTAATTCAAAATCTAGTTCACATGTATTAAATTACCCTTAAATATTGTGCAAATTACAACAATTCATATAACTGTTAGTGAAATTTTAAATTAGAAGAATTTGTATGTCGATTATTAAGAAAATATGTCAACACTAAAAATATATCTCAAAAGTTATATATATGCACCACATAAAAAAAAATTATATATATGAATATATAATTACTTTATACCACAACATAGTTTACACTAACAATATATTAAAATTAATCTAAAAATAAAGAAATTAAAGCGTCATCGTAGAATGCTAGTGTCAATGTGCTGCAGAAACCACTTTCTGGCGATTATAATCTCATGTACAAGATAATATGATAAAGCACAAAATAGAAAGAAAATCAGTTAAGGGAGCAAAATTTGAACTGATGATGAGGAAGTAATTTAGGAGAGACTTGTATGCATAATTCTTCCAAAACTCACATTGAAATAGAGGGACAGAAACTACAACTCATGTAAGGAAAATTAAGATCCTAGTTGTGGATTCTGCCTTCTTTGCTGCATGGCCAACGACTCTTCTACCTGTTGTGTAACGGATTTGGCCCTGTTGGAACAACTCTTTTGTCATCTAAGGTGGTGTTCTTCTCTGAGCATTGGTGTCCCTTGGGTTTACACTTGTTGTGGACACCACTGGTGAGTGTCTCACTTGTAGTGATCTTCTTTGCACCGTCAAGCAAATTGCCAACAAGGAAGGTCTTCCTTGCCACATTGGACCCAATACAAGCCGAGAACAAAAGGCACAGCAAAACTATGAGCTTGGGCAATCTCATTGCACGCACCAATGATAATACGAAGCAAAAAAGAAAATAGCAAGGAAGATATGGGAGAAGGACAGCTTTGAAGGACAAGAAAAACTCACAAAATGGCCAGAGAAAAATATGAAGAAGACCCACAAGAGATATTAATGAAATTAAAGGGACCAGAGGGAAGGTGATATATATAGAGAGAGAGATAAGGGGAAGAAAAACAAAAGGAATTGGTGCTGATGATATTAGTGAAGGTGATAGGGATGGAGGCGAGTATAAGAGAGGGTTATGGGAATGGGGACATTAACTATGGTACCTCGGATATGCAGTAAAAGACTTTGATACATCACATCTCCCTGGTCAGATATTTCACCAAACCTCATTAATTGGCATCAATTCAACTTGAACATATATAAATTATATATTATATATAATTAACTAACCCCAATACCAACATACATGATGCTATTCGATTGAGAGAGATTCGAATCTCTTAAACATGTAACTTTAATTAAATTTGATTATGAAATTTATGTATATGAAAAGAAAAAACACTTGTACAACAAACTTTCACTTAAACGTCTCAAAATATTGTGAAAGATTAATCCCTCACTTGTTAGGTGTGTGAAACTTTGAAAACCAAAATAATTGATCCCAACCAAATGGAATTTGTAGTTAATTGGGCAGTGCAAAACATGGAGCTCAAAGTGCAGCATTCTGTTCCTTAGCTTGGCCTTCCCTCACAGCATATATAGACTATAGCTCGGACCCCTCCAATTATCTGAAACACTCTTGGTTGGTTCTGAAACGGAGCTTCACCACGTGCTGTTGGATTAGAGGACCATACATGAAAAGCTGACACTCGTTGAGGAGGAGGAGGGTTGCAGGGAAAAATTTAATGGATGGTTTTGACTGTACCATGCAATGCATTGAATTCGAATCCAGTGTTTTTGCTTTTGGAACACGTCTTCGCTGAGAAAGCTTGATTAGTGTTTTTTCCCTTATTGAATGAATGATGGAAGTAACATGTGGTTGTTTGTGATTATGGTTTGGTTATTGGCTATTATTAGTATTATTTATTTTTGTTGCATTTAAGGTAAAACATGTAGGATTTTGTGGAAACGAGACATGCAACATGGGAATAAGCTAATGGCAACGCCGGAATTATGAAACGACAGTTTGTGATTCATTAAAGCCGGCCATTTTCTGTTTAGTGCAGGGAGGTTAGTTACCTATCTTCCTATATTGTCCAATGCTCCATTCTCTCACAAAAACGAGGACAAATTAAAAGATACTAAGAGGTAAAAGCCGTTTGACCTATATAATAATGGTTGAAGAGGGTGGTGTTAAAATTAGAATAGTTGATCTTTCCACTTCATTATTCCATCGGGTCCTCTAGGCAAAGATGGGCGCATTAGGAAAATTAATGCTACAGGCACAAAATCTTGAAGAGAGAAACAAGACATGTATAATGTGTGCGGTACTAGTGGAACGAATCTAATAATAAGATAAAAAAAGGTTTTGTTCTTTGGTATGCATCGAGTAAATTAAGTTGTACTAGACACAAATAATTTAATCATATTTATCAAGTGTGGTTAAATTTATTTAAAAGTGTAAAAAATAAATTTACTCACATTTTTTACAATCACAAGCAATTAATTTGGGCACTGTTTTTGAACATTTAGCCACACTTACTGAATGTCACTAAATTTCTGGTGTGTCATACATCTTGCTTATCAGGTGTATCACATCTTAATTTTTTGAAATTTTGTATATATACATTCAGACTGTTATTAACAAACATCGACATCAATGTGGAGTTGGTCAAAGTGTGGCTAGATGATTTGCTCCCTTATGTCTCAGACTCAAGCTTTAGGAAAGGAAAAAGGAAAAAAATGAATCCCTGTTGCTGTAAGACCTAAAACCTCCTCTATGACATCTACGAATGAGATGAATTAGTCAGGTTCATGATAATAGAGCTCAATGAACTAGTAGGCTTGTTTATAGCAAATTTTGACACTTATATTATCAACAACAAATAATTGACAATCTCCTTGTGCAGGAGGCCAAACTACTCTAAATCGGTATATCGACAAACTTAGGAGTTTGGATAATAGTCTTTACCTTTCAAGATCTTGATTCAGGAAGTGAAAAAGTACTCATCTTGGGTTCTCCACCAAAAAGAATCGAGTGTCAAACTATTTTGATTGTAATGAGGATGGAATGAGATGCAATGTAACGTGATTTGTGTTGTTGTGTGATAGTGTTATGATTGACAAATTAAAGAAGAAGAAGAAGAAGAAGAAATTGCATAATGTAAATTGATTGACAAATGAAGATAAAGTCCAGAAATTGTAAAGAAATTAAAGATAGACTAATTCTAAAAGAGGAAATTGGGTTAAGAACAATTACTCAGTGAACTCAGGACTCTGTTTTGTCATTGGAGACGTGTTTAAAGTGAGTGTGTGAGTAAAAATTCCAACCTTTTACAATATGTACTAGTATTTATAGATAACCTAAGTATCTAGGATTTTGACACTTGTTCTTGGTTGTCTCTACATGTTGTCCATGTGATTTTGACAGATATTTTCTTTGTCACTTGCTCTTTGATCACTACTTTGTCATGTCTTTGTCAAACTTCTCTCAATAACTGTTGGAAACCATCAATAACCTTCAATTGACGAACACATGCGATGGAGTCACTCTCGCAGTATCTTCAACATCTTCAAAATTTTCTAAATCTTCAAGTGACAAACCACCACTTTGACTTGTCAACCCTTGAGTATAATAGTTATTAGCTTCTGGTTGCTTTGATCTTAACATCTTCTGAGTCCCAAATGACGAACTTCAATTTTGACTTGTCAAACGTCGAATGAGAGAATCATTAATCTTGAGTTGCCAAATTAAGTACCCAAGTTGTCATAACTAGCCTACCTTGGGTTTTGACATGTAGTTTGACAAACCATAAACTTCATCAATCTCACAATTTTGCTAATCCTTAGTCGTACAAAACCTTTAACTGATTTTCCAACTATCAAAGTTGAATGTTAATTTGACAATATGACACTTAGTAAAATTTGGTGCCAACAAGGCTTTACCAAAAAGAAAAAATAAAAATAAGAAACTAGCATCGAACAGTTCCTTGTGTTTTCAAAAAATGCTAATTTGTCCCATATTTTTTTAGTGTATGCATATAGAAGTTTACTTTTTTTTGTTGTGATTTTTTTTGGGGGGGTGTCCTCTTGTGGGCCGATACAAATAATGCTGTTTTATATTTTAAAAAAAAGTCAAAATAATCATTTGAATGAAAGATACCAAAATTAGAGCAACAATTATGTAATGATTTTACCATTTACACTTTATACGACGTGTCTTTCGTGATTCTGAGGGACCTTGGCGAAGATCGATATGGATCATCATACTTCTACATGGTCTTCTTTCTTAGCATGACGAATAGGATTTTTTTGACAAATAAATCCTCGTATATTTGGCGTTAAAGGAAGAAGGAATATTGAAATGATCTCATAAACTAGTAAGTTAGCAACCAGAGACCAAAATGAGAATTGTAATTGCCATTTACCGCCATTTAGACCAACAATCAATTTTGGATAGTAAATAACCATTAAGTAAAAAACACTTAAGTTGTGTTTGGTTGGGGGTAAAAATGTGAGTAAATTTTTTATGATTGAACTTTATATATAATTTTACACATAGAATTTAATAAAGGAAAACTTATTCTCATTTTTGTCCTCCAACCAAACATATCCTTAAGATAAGAAATATAGACACTAGAAGTATTGCCTCTTTAGTTTTTCAGCTTGGGAGATTCACTTTTATTATTTAAGTATGGATGCTCAATGTAGCTCTTGGTCTTGTACCTCATACATGTTATTCTCATCCATAGCTTAAATTTTTTTGACTAGAAGTGTGATCAAATGATGCCATATGAAGTTGGTTCATATTTGGCTCCCTATATGGTCCTTTGTAATCTTGTTTACTGATCAACTAAGTAAAAGACATATTTTCAATGTCAAATAGAGTTGGATTTGTTGTGTTTTCTCTAGATGTTGATGTCCTTGAACATCCTTTGATAACATTGCAAAGTTCAAAGAAGCTTTAATTTAAAATTATTTATACACATTACAACAATTAAATAAAGTAATTTAAATCCATAGTCACATTGAACAATCTAAATTTACACCTTTTTTTATTGGGTGGTTTTTTTTATACAATTTCCTATTAGGATTATAAGGATTGGTGCGTGGCACACCAAACATTGGATATGATAAAATCTTATACAATGGATTTCTTATACTATACTATCAAAACTTATACTATTATGTCTAATATTATTAGGCCTTATCCTATATGATGCATCAAACAAAGGGCCTTAGTGTTTTGTATGTTTAGTAGGAAAAGGCTCTTTCTTTTACACTTTCTTGCATTATATCCCAAACTACCTTCAGTTACCACATTTATAATGAGATCCTCACCTTGACATTGAGTTTGGCCTCACAACTTCATATGTAGCCTTCTTTCTTGCTTTTTGTTTCTTTGTCAGTTAGGTGGAACCTTAACCTTAGGTGGTTGTATCTCATGACCATTGACATCATGCAAAAATTGTTCCTAGCCAAAAGTTGATCCGATGTCTATGTGGCCCATGTGCTACTAAGAAGGTATCCTTCTGGTACTAGTGATGCATATACATTTCAGTTGGTATCCTGATAGAAAATAGGCAACTAGGGCCGTCAAAATTGGATAAATCTATTAGGTTAACCCCGTTTACTCACCAGAAAAGGTAGGTTAGGCTTAAAAAATTTCAACATATTCCTCAGGCTAAATGAGTCAACCTAATGGACACGGGCTAACCCAAAGTTAAAAAAAAAAATCCTATATATTTCCTAATGCTAAATGTGAACCATATATGAATCCATGCAAGGTAGCGTGATCATACACACAACAAAGACAACGACATTGTCTTCTTTCTCTTCATTTCCTGCCACTAGCAAGTAAGCACAATCATTGTTGCAACCTACGATCATTGTCATAATAACAACAAGTCATACCTTCAAGAAGCACCCAAAAAGTTGCATTGTGAGCCTATGATTTTTTTTCAAACGTAAGTATCCACCCCGTCATCCTTTCCTGCTAGCCAGGATAAGGACAATCATCATTGTATCCTCTTAATTCACCGGGCAGCACCTTGCATGAAGATCTAAGATCTAGTCTTCTTAAACCTCATTGTCTCTGTTGAATTGTTGATTATGTACTCATATTTAGGCTAATTTGTTGAGTGTTGGGTTCTTAATTGCTATTGTTTATATTCTATTCTTGCCATTCTTTTAAGTTTTGATTCTCTGACTCTTGTTTTCTATTTGTGATTAGTGAGAAAATTTGCTCATTAGTCTTTTAGTAAAAGGGAATTCTCTGGTGTTGATGGCTCATTCTTCAATAGTGGGATGACATGTGGTGTTGTGGGGCTTAATGATATTGGATGTTGATCTTTGGCTTTGGAATTTCATAAGTGGTTAATTAGTTTGATGATAGTATTGAGTGGTGGTAATATTATTTTAGCAAAAGTGGTAGTATTATTTTAGCAAAAATTAAAAGTGTAAAAAGAAACCTGCAAATGTCCTTTTTTTTTCACTTTCAGTTAACCAAATTTTTTTAGAAAAAATGGGGATGAAAGAAAAAAAAAAAGTGGAATTGTTTGGAAGGTTGAGCCCCCCTATGGAGACCACTCAAAGGTCCACTTCTCCTTGACTGGCCATACTTCAGAACTAGATCTACCTTTCTCATCCAAGAAAAATGCCACCACTCACTGCCCACCAGTCTCCGGAAGTGAAGTGCAGCCATCTCACCACAGGAACACTAACAGGAGTTGCGTGGGGAAGAAGATACATGACAGGGAAAGTGGTGGCTGCCCAAATATGTTTCAAAGGTCTTCAACAATATTGGTGGCTGGCTACGTAGATCTTCAAGTGCACGAATGCTATTGCTTGTATGGGTGCTCTTGGCAACGAGGACTACCATGTGCTAGAAACCCCTCCAATGGAGATTGTAACTATTCTCCACCAAGAGGCCAGGTGTTCCAGAGGCTTATCTAGTACTTTCCAGAACTCCTTATGGGCTCTGATACCAATTTGTTGTAAAATGGAGGTCCAAAAGGTAGAAAAATAGCACAAAAATAAATATGCAGAAGCGTAAAGTAAAGATGACACAAAAGGATTAACGTGGTTCGGCTTAAAGCCTACATCCACGGGCAAAGTTGACAAACAAATATTTCACTATGGAAATATGATGAAGATACAAAAGTGGACACACTCCACTAAACCCAAACCCCAAATAATAGGGATACAAAAGTGGTAAGATTTCACTCAAAACTAAGTCCTAAATACACCCAAAATACTAGATAGTATTTTTCTCATCGGTGTATGCACTCAATACACAAAGAGAAGGAACTACACAATCAAACCAAACTTCTTTACTACAATATGAGTGACCTTAGCTTGAAATGACCACCCATGGTAGTGGTGGTATACAAAGAGAAGATAAACAAAGGAAGCCAAAATCTTTTCTGACTACCTAGATGCCATAAGCCTAAAGGCATCTGTGAGTCCTCACTCCAAATGAGTTGGAGTGCTTGGTTAGTTTTTTTGGTAAATTACATTGCCCTTGATTTGTGGAAATGCAACCCACACCCCTCTTTGTCCACCTGACACTCACACCCCCTTTACTTGTCAAATTTTAAGTATTTATATTATAGTTTCACTCATCCAGAGAACATGTTAATAAACTTAAATGACATTTTTGTGATATTAACTATTTTTAATTAATAAAATTATAAAAAATACATGTACCCACTCTATTAAGTTTAGGATATTTTTATAATTTTATTAATTAAAAATAGTTAATATAAAAAAAGTCATTCTGTTAAGTTTATTATCAGTATTCTGTGAATAAGGAGTGAAATTGTAATATAAGTACTTGGAATTTAATAAGCAGAGGGGTGTGAGTGTCAAGTGGACAAATAGAGGGTGTGAGTTGCATTTCCACAAACCTTAGGGGAGAAAGTGTAATTTACCCTTTTTTGTATATCTTGAGTTCAGATGAAAGCTCAACTTATAGAGCTTAGATGCATACATTTTCAATGCATTAGTATTGATTTTCAAACCAAACCTATTATGCCCTTTGACTATCATTGGTGTGCACCAAAACTTGAAAGATGTGCAGCCACCATGTTGGACATTTTGTCCAAACTTATCATCAAAGGCTGTTGGTACCAAAACAAGCCATAAAGTTTACAAATCTCCACCTTGCCTTGATTTTCATCAAGTTACTGAAGTCGTCTTCTCCAACATGCCAATAGGTATACTCAAATACTCAAACTGCCTCTTTGAACAGGCACCGAGTTCCATAAATCAAAATTAACACCCTTAGTCTTGTGAATAGTAGTACTAAACCTGATACTAGTTTGCTTCCTACAAACTTGAAACAAAGGTTAGGTATCACAAAATTAACTAAGCAATCCATACTTGCACAACAAAGGCATCATTGTCTCTCAAAACTCCACCTTTAGTAAAACACTTTGTCACCTGATCAAATGTGTCCAACATCTTCCACATTTAAAAATTTTCCCAAAACTCTTTATGAGCTCTAATACCAATTTGTTGTAAAATGAGGGCCCAAAAGGTAGAAGAGAAGTAAAAATAAATATGTGAAAGCATAAAGCAAAGATGACATAAAATGATTAATATGGTTCAGCTTAAAACCTATGTCCATGGCCAAAGGCGACAAACAAATATTCACTATGAAAATATGATGGAGATACAAAAGTGGGCACACTTCATTCAACCCAAACCCCAAATAATAGCGATACAAAAGTGATAAGATCTCACTCAAAACGAAGTCTCAAATACACCCAAAATACTAGATAGTATTTTCCTCACTGGTGTATGCACTCAACACACAAAGAGAAGGAACTACATAATCAAACCAAACTTCTCAATTACAATATGAGTGACCTTAGCTTGAAATGACCACCCATGGTGGTGGTAGTATATAAAGAGAAGATAAACAAAGGAAGCCAAAATCTTCTCTGACTACCTAGATGCCATAAGCCCGAAGGCATTGGAGTCCTCACTCCAAATGAGTTGGAGTGCTTGGTTTCTCCATTTTTTCTTGTATATATTGAGTTCGGATGAAAGCTTAATTTATAGAGCTTGGGTGCATACTTTTTCAATGCATTGATATTAATTTTCAAACCAAACCTATTATGCCTTTTGACTATCATTGGTGTACATCGAAACTTGAAAGATGTGCAGCCACTATCTTGGACATTTTGTCCAAACTTATCATCAAAGGCTGGTGGGCAAAACAAGCCATAAAGTCTACATTTTCAAAATTCAAAATTATATTCGCAACAGATTTAATCACAGTGCTTAGGGTTATGAGATTAGGTTAGTGTTTCCTTACACTAAAGTAGAGCTACCACATGCCATCCCTACATCATTCCACATTGCCATCAACATTATAGGCATTGACTAGCATCAACACCATACCATTCACCTTTAGTAAATTGCAAATTAAGGGAGGATAAATGTCAAACCATGTCATGTGAAATTGGCTTGTTAACTTATTTTATATTTATATATTTTTAAAAATTTTTCCAATGGCAAAAATTAAAAAGGGCTCACTTATTAAGACTCACTAGCTAGCGTTAAATATGTCAAGCCAATACATTGGTGATATGTGGGTAAAACGGTTGACCTATTAAAGCTCATTTGTGATGCAGCGTTAAATGCTAGTCAAGCCCATTTGAGAGTCCCTTAGCAACAACATGCATTATCATAAGGTATTTCTGATAATCTTATTTGTAATAATCACAAGATCATTTATTCAAGTCCATAATCCACCTACCAATTAATTTTTTCAACTTCAAACCCTCCATTACTAACCATGTAAGGAAAGCAATGAATACTAGCTTGTTTAGCCTTCTTTAATTTCACTTGTATCCTATCTATATAAGTCCCATATATTTTATCACTCCTTTCTTCTTGAAAGGATATTTTTTCATCAACATTCTTCTTATGATCTCCAACATTGTAAGGATAGCCGGTCTTTAGGCCTCAAATACAAAACCATTGGACGTTTCAGTAATATTATTTAAGAACATATCATTTTTTGTTCTAGTAAAGAAGGCATGTGTGTATTGACTAGTTGCACTTAGGATCATGCCTCTTTAACAAATCAATAGCTTTCTAATGAAGTTCTTTGAGGGTTCTCATATATTATTTAAATTCTAGTAGTAGTAGTTTTAGCTACTTTCCATAACATATCTTTAAGAGTTTTAGCATTGTGCAATATTTTAAAATTAGCATATGAGTGCCTTGCACAAAATCAATGCTCAACACCTATATAGTCTAATGTGTCAATCAATCCTTGTTATAATCATCAAAAAGTTAACATTTACCTTTCATTAAAAAGAGAAATTCAATAGTAAAATACAATAACACAACAATTAATTATATGATATCTTTTTTTGGTCAGACATGAAAATCCAACCTTTTTCCTCCCCATATTTTGTGTCTTCTAGTAAAAACATCATAATCAACAGCTAACTATCCTTACAACTTTGATTGGAATTACACTTGCTTAGCCAATCTTTTCTGGGCAAGCCGAACTTGTTTATGAAGTTAATTAAAAATCAAATGTCAACATATCAACATTGCATTTGGAAAATGAAAAAAAATGAGAGAAAAGAAAAAAATAGGAAAGACATTAGAAGAAAAGAAATTGATTGAATTTTTATTTTTCATAAGCATGTTTGGATGAAAAGAAAATAGTAGAAAAGAAAATAGAATTGCTTTCCATTATTTGTTTGTATGGAAAAGTGAGATAAAAGAAAAATATAATGATACCAAATGACAAATTTACCCTTGTATTATTCACCGATAAATATAGAATCATGTAAAATATTAGTATAAACATCAAAATTTTTGCAATTTTGTCATAAATTTATCTATCAATATAATGTAAATAAATATATTAAAAATTAGTCTTTTATATTTATAAGAATTCACATTTAGATTTTTAATAATTATATTAATTAATATCAAATAGAAAAATTAACTATTTTAATTTAACAAGTTTAAAATAATATCAACCCATTAAATCAAATCAATATTAGTTAAAATAAATTATTAAGAATTATTTAAATAAAAAATATTTTTCTTTTGGTCTAAAATAAAAAATATTATTTTAAATCTATATCATATGTTTAATATATAATATAAATATATACACAAATATCAATTCTTAACTTTCTTTTCTTCCATATGATGTACATCTGTTAAGAACATATCAAAATCCAATTTTAAATGGATTTTATTATGGGCAATACTATTATCAAGGAAAAATTTAGAAACTTCCTTATATTCATTACCTTCCCTGTATTTCACTCCATTCACCGTTCTCTTCACTTTTCTTCCCTTATTTCATTTTTTCTTTCTTCTTCAATGTCAAGAAAGCTCAAATCTTTATCCCTCATCAATCCTTCTTCTTCAATGTCAACAAAGCTCTGATAAATTTATTTTTAGCCTCTTTTAAGTTTACAAAATGATCCAATCTTTTTGTCCCTTATTTTGCCTCTTTGCTAGGCTTCATTTGATGTTCTTTATGTGTTTGAAGAAAAAATCTTGTTTATTTTATTGTGTTGTGTGTTAGGTTATGCCAATGGTGATGTTGATAAAGGCAAGGCAAGAAAATGAGATAGAGAAGGAAAGCAGTGCTAAACGCTTGTGACGGAGGATGACTCGCAATGACGATGGTGACCAAGAGACATGTGGCAGCCATGGATCTAATTAATTTAGTAGACGATCTTCTGCATTGTATTATTGGAAGGTTTCAATTATTGTTGGAATTTTGGAAATATGAACACTTCTTCGTTGTGGTTTTCTACCTAGTAGTGGGGAGAAAAGATTTTCATGGCGCCCATATATTGTGTTGTATTGTTCAATCTTTCCCTTTACATTTTTCTTCACAACCAAACAATAGAGTTATTGATAGTAGTAAGGGTGGGCTGGAACTCATGGTAAGCCCAGTCTAGGCCCAATTAATGGGTCAAGGGTCCGGAAGCCATGACTCGAATCCCCCTACACTCGAGCATGCGTAGAGAGCGGATACCAAGCTCGTGAGCATCCCCACCACTCCCTCCATGAATGGGCACATGGGAACATGACCACGGAGGTAGGTGGGACTCCTCAAGTAAACTCCTCCATAATCCCTTAACATACCTTAACATACCCCAGGTATATTTTTTACGTTCCACTTGTATCTCAGCTCTACTAAAAACTATTGCTTATTGTTTGGTAGAGTCCTTCTAGGTACACACCCCCTATTTTGAACAATTCAACGAAAACCCAAAAGTGGTGGTCACCCTACATTCTCAAACTATATCCTTCTAGCATAACGAGGTAGGTACCCTAATACTCGATTTTCCTCCTCTTTACATTGGCGTCGTCTGGTATGCATCCTGACCATTATTTCTATTCCTTGTTGGACCTTTAACCATGTCCACATCATGAAGGATTCCCTCTGAAGTGCACCGCAAAGGTCATCACCTCCCTGAGAACAAGCTCTATGAGGTCGAGGTGCACACCATGTCAGAATTTGCCTCACGGGTGAACACACGGCCAAATTAGGATGAGGTCCCAAACACAGACCACAGCCACACGAACATGAATAGACCAAACAATGCTGACCCAAGAACGAACTCTCCTCCTGTGGATGAAATGCTCAAAGTTATAAGGAGCGAGCCTGACCATCTAGGACTTGCAATGTGATGTCAATGCCATGAAGGCGGTTAATGAGGATCGAAGGAAACAAAAGGAAGACCATTAGGCCAAGGAAAGAGAAGGAAAAAGGAAGACTATTAGGCCTAGAAACTTCATCAAAAAGGCACAGGAAGCTCCTCGAGGAAGAACGTCAGAGGCAAGAGTCTGATGGACGTGGCTACATTGACGCGGCCTAAGGATCATCGGAGAGCCCGGCTCAAAGAAACCTAGGGCCACATAGAGGAAGAACAAGCTGTCATGACCATTGCCCTTACCGTGAAGTTTGAACATCCCTTCTAACGATGAGACCGAGAACCAAACAATGAAAGTTGTATAAACAAACATAGAATTGACCACGCTCGCAGATCATAAGATCCCGAGATAATTACAAATGAAACTTGATCAGTGGAGTCAACAAGCTCCACCTTGAGAAACCATTGCCCAAAGAAAGGGAAAGGAAAGACTTGGGACGAAAAGGACAAATTTCCATCCTTCGATCACATTATAAGCCTAAGACTCCTCTGATTTTAAGCTCCCTACCAAATTCGAAGGATACCCAGGAACACCAGACCCCAGGATCCCAAGATAGTTACAGATGAAACTTAATCAATGGAGTCAACAAGCTCCACCTTGAGAAACCATTACACGAAGAAAGGGAAGGGAAAAACCGCTATTTGGGACAAAAAGGACAAATTTTCATTCTTCAATCACATCATGAGCCTAAAACTCCCTTGGGATTTTAAGCTCCTTATCAAAATCAAAGATACCCCAAGAAAACCGACCCCAAGAACACGTTGACATGTTCAAGTCAAGGATGTATATGGTCAAAGCCTTTGATGTAGTAAAATGCCATGCTTTCCCCATTACTCTGGAAAAGATGATCCTTAAATGGTTTAACAATTTACCCCTAAGATCCATCGACTAGTTCTCCAACTAGCTTCCAAATTTTTGGTTAAGTTTACCACCAGGCACTTTAAGCCTAAGTTTGCATTGAGTTTAGTCTATTTCTTCTAGTAGCCAAATGAGCCCTTTCAAGATTATCTAGAGTAGTTGAACAAGGAGACCTTATTGTGCGAAGAGCTTAGTACTCAAATGGCCTTGGACGCTTTGATCAACAGGTTGTGAAATGGGTTGTTTGTAGAATCTCTTGTTAAGAATTTGCCCAAGACATTATAAGAAATCCAGACTTAAGAGAAATACATACATTTGGAAGAAACCAGCCATGCAAGTCAGATGACGTGCAAAATGCCTTGGCTTACAACAGGAGAATGAAAGTTAGAAGACTAAAGAAAAAGTGGCACACGCAAGGTGAAAGCAACCTAGGGTCCAAGATACAGTAAATATACCCATTGGCCATCTCTTTGAGCAACATTTAAAAAGAAATTTACAACACATAGGTACTTTTGAAGCCGAGGCCTTTGAAGCTGAAGAAGAATGCAGACAAGTCTAAGTTCTGGGGTTAGCACAATGCCTGAGGTCACTAAACCAAGGATTGCTTTGATCTAAAGGATGTAGTGGAAACCTTGATCCATGAAGGGAAGTTAAACAAATACATTGCCTCTCAAAGAGCGTAAGAGGGAAGATCCTCCCCTACTTGGGATGATGAAGATAGGAGAAATCCTTTAGTCAGAGATTTGATAACATCCCCCTCAAGAGAATAAATCCAGAAGGAAATTGAGTTAGAACACATTATCAATGTGATAGCAGGAGGCTTTGCTGGAAGGGAACTACGAAATCAATAAGAAAAAGACACCTAAGGGAAATTATGAGCATAGCCTTAGATGCCTTGCCAAAAGGCATTCTGCCCACAATGTTCTTTGGAGAAGATATGAAAGGCGTAGTTCCAAGTCACAATGACTCGATGGTGGTTTCGGTGAGAATGTTTAATGCAAAAGTTTGGCGTGTATTAATAGACCAGGGAAGTGCAACAAATCTACTTTTTTGGGATACTTTTGATAACCTTGGAATCTTGAAGTCGAATTGTAGGTTTATTCCCAATAATTGGTTAGTTTTGCCGCGATATAATCCGTTAGAAGGATATTTATCCTTATATTTAACTCTGGAGCCAAGTCACTAAGCAGGTGAAGGTGGACTTATAATAAATAAAGATTCAGCATATAATGCAATAGTCGGAAGATCCACCCTAAACAAGAGGGTCGACTCTACAACATGCTTCACCATGAAATTCATCTCTGATGATGGGAAGGTAGCAACTCTAAAAGTTAATCAACTAGCAGCTCTGAGATGTTATTTTGCTAGCCATCAAAGGTCCAAAGAAGTCTTGAGTAGCGGAAAGACCGAACTTCGACTATTTTAGAGGCCCAAGTAGTGGAATCGGATATGAGGTCTGAAGTAGCGAGGCACTGACCAAAACTAGAAGGAGAGCTAGACAAAATCCCGATTGGCACTACTCGAATAAAATCACCAAGATAAATAAAAATTTGGAGGCAAGCTTGAAACAAGAGTTAGTTAAATTACTCAACGATAATTCTCATTTGTTTGCTTAGATGGCTTCCGACATGCTAGGAATATATCCCAATTTCATGTGTCATAGATTGGCTATCTATCCTGGAGTCCACTCGATGGCCTAAAGGAAAAGAAGGATGTGCCTAAAAAGGACTGAGTAGTAGAAGAGCAAGTTGCAAGCCTCTAAAGCAGAATTTATTAGGGAAATCATATACCCCAATTGGCTAGTCCCAAAGGTGAATGGGAAGCTCAGGATGTGCGTAGATTATATTGACCTAAACAAAGCATGTCCTAAGGACTCATACCTTCTCCCCAGGATTGACAGGTTGGTGGATGCGGCTTCTGACTATCGGCCTCTCACGTTCATGGACGCCTACTCGGTTACAACCAGATCCTGATGAGCCCAGATGATGAAGACAAGACCGCTTTTATCACTGCCATGACCAACTACTATTATAAAATCATGCCGTTTGGATTAAAACTGCTAGAACCACTTACCAAAGGCTGATGAATAAAGTTTCCCACAACCATAATGGAGGCTTGATGGAGTAAAGTTTTATTTTTGTCCTTAATATTTTCAAAACGTAAATGATACTCAACTTATAAACAGAAACTAGATATTTTATGTTTTATTTTTGGTGACGTATAACCTTTTATTATATTTTGCCATAATTTCCTCAACATTATAATTTGACATTTACATCCATTTTTTTTTATTTATAATTTGACATTTGTTGCAATTGTCCAGGTGCCAATCATGATCCACTATCGAAGCGGGGTGGCTAGATAAGCTTGAGGTGTATGAAAGGAAGCTGGAGGTGGTTGAGATTGCTAATAATTTGAGGTCTTCATAGGGCTTGTGATATTTGGATCAAAGCTATGGAAACATTACCACACAATGTGGCCTATTTTACCAAGAGTTGGCATTAGGCTCTACCATTGCTTGCCCATTTTAGATTGACCACCTCTTCCATTGAATCTTCCTCTACCTCTTCGACTAGGACCTCCCCTATATCCACCTCTTGAGTATTATTCACCACCTCTTGAGTCAAATATGGAATCATTTAGTGAGGTTTGAGCAAATGATCTTGAACTATGCTAAATTCTAGTTTCTTGAACCTTTCTAGCATTTCTTCCTGAGCCATTAAGAGTGCTTCCAACTTATCCAGAAAAAGGCTCAACCCATGACATAACATTTGTGATAAAAGGACCATAATCCTCCCTTAAACCATCTAAGATAACCTTAGTATGTTCTTTAGTAGTGATAGGAGCTCCTATAGTATTTAAAGAATCTACTAGCTTCTTAATTAATCTTGAGCAAATATTTAGAGGCTATGTTACCTTGCTTTGGCATTGCCTTAAGCTAAATCTTCAATTGCTTGACTTTTGATCGAGTCTTCCAAGCAAAATATACATCATTCTTGTTCCAGATCTGATGCACAAACTCATAGCCAACAACCTTGATGCAAAACGTTGAGTCGAGGGAAGCTAGAAGCCAGATGGCTAAGTGCTGATCTTGATTCTCCCAATTAGCACATGTGGTTGACACATTGTCTTGTTGACAATCTTCTTTTGAAGCATACTTTGCAGGAACTTTCTCCTTCAGCAAATGATCACTTAGTTTGTGAGCTTTGATTGCAAAGAGTGCTTGATGCCTCCATGTTAGGAAGTTATCTTCATCAAGCTTCACCGATATAGGATTGGAAAATGTCTTTTCCATGAACATTGTGGTTGATTGTCGACCTTGTACATCGAAACTTAAATCTCACAAGGCATGGATCCTTTCACAGCTCTATACCATAAGGTATCAGAAACTAGTCTAGAATTAAAGCAAAACTCTTGTGTGGGAGAGAAACAGATTGAGAGCAAAGTTAGAGTGAATTGTATGAATGATCATTGATGATTAGCTAGGGATAGTCACAAGGTATGTATACAAGTCTGTTTAGAAGCTTTTATGCTAAGCTAGAGTAGCTTAAGAGAGGATGCAATCTGTTACTAGTCCTTAACTAAAACTAACTGAATAACAGCACGACTAACAAAAATATAGTTGAAACTAACTCTTATAACCTATCAAAAAGGATACGATTGAAGCATTTTGAAAACATTAGGGACATAAATAGAATAAAAAAAATAGAATTTTTCTGGTACATTATAAAATTCATGGGTAGTGGTAACTTCTAGATAGATAACTTGTGACTGAAAATTTGCAATGTGTCCAACTAACTAAATTTATTAATATTTTAAATATTCATAATTAAATCACAACCCTTATATTCAAAATAATACTGATATCCTTGGGATACTATAACAAAAACCTAAAAAAAATTAGAAGTAAATTAAAATCTTGATGAAATATGAGAAACCTAAATTCAGATTTAGCCAATCATATATTTTCTCACTTCTTGCACGGATAGTTTCACTTTCAAGGCAGAAACAATAATTTCTTACTACCATTTTTTACGGTGACTTTCGTTTCTACGGTAATTTTATTGGCGACTCTCTTTTGGAGTTGGTGCGATCGTTTTCGCACCAAATAGCACTCCTTAATAATATTCCATCTGATCGAAACCATCTTTTTTGCACCAAACATTCAAACACCGAATAATAATAATAATAATAATAATAATAATAATAATAATAATAATAATATTTACATACACAATACACATATTACTACACGGTTATGTAATTTTTATTCTCTAATTGTAATTGATCTGGCATATTTACACTTTAATTTTGTTACTCATATTTGATGCGAGGAGATATGCCTGAAAGTGACATCAAAGAAGCATTACTCAGTGTTGAATGAACAAGTTCATACCCAGCAATCGTATAAATACATTGTTTTATATTATTTGACTTCATCAAACCTTCTAGATCTCTTAAGTAATTTTCCGTTGGATTACGACCCCTTTCATTTATAGAGTGGGTTGAATGTTTTCCGCATGGCAGCGTCCTTCAAGTCGGGTTTTAAGGTGTGTTTGGATGTAATTATTTTGAGTGAAAAAAAAATCATTCATAAAATCATTTTTGATATATTTGGATAGTTTTCAAAATATAATTAGAATTTAAAAAAATTATGTTTTTAGGTTTTTCATAGTAACTTTTGAAGAAAATCTATATTCAATTTTTTCAATAATATATAAAATTTAATTTTAATTAATTTTTTTTTTTATAAAATTTGAAGCAATCGCAAAGTATGCATAACAATTAAGGCAACTGTAACCAAAAAAACAATTAAGGCAACTACTAACTACAGACAAAACATTAATCACAAGTGTACCGATCACCAGCACTAAAACAGATTGAAGGGGTCAGTATCGTCCCTTACTTTTTCTGCTAGTTATCTTTTTATTATATAATATTATTGATTAAAATAATCAGAACGTAATAAATTAATTTTTTTTATCACTTTGATGATATTTTCACAATTGAATGCTAACTTATATTTTATATTTATTATCTAAACTCCAAACTTCCTATTATATATATATTGCAAAACTAAAATTACTAATAATATTTTTTTTTTACTTTGAAAATTATATTCATTCATTGAGGTTTGAACGTGAGATCTCATGTATTAAAGCTAACTTATATACAAGCTACACATTTTTTAAAAAATTAATTACATTGTTTTTTTTTAAATGTGTTCTTATAAAATTGAATTTTGCCTACTGTGTCGCCAACGTTGAATGGATCTTTGCTCAAAACCATACTTCATATTTTGAGCAACCGGTTTATGAAGTTTGGTTTTGCCTATGCTTAATTAAAATATGAACCAAGCCCTTGGTTCTCAGTGCTTTAATTTGAATTTTGTGATTTGTTTATGCCACTCTCACTTAGAAAAATTCAAAGAGTTAAATCTAAGTTAGCCCATTCTCCTTGCTGTTTGACTTGGGACCTTGTCAAGAAAGCTAATCTGCCACATTATTATACCAGATTGCATGTATGTAGAAAAACAGCAGCAAGATCTTTAAGGTATTATTCTATTGCATTGTGTAATGGAGTGGTTGGAGCGTGATCAAAGGGATGACCAATGATTGGTGGCCAAGCTTACTCTTTTTGTTCTGTTCAGTTCTCCAAAGACTACTCTATCTAACCTTACGTGGGCTTGTTTTGTCAGAAAAGTATTCTATTATTTTTTTTATCTTATTATTATATATGTATCATCTATTTACAAAACAGTTTAATTTTTATGTATAAAGAGTGTAAAAAAAATTTACATTATCATTCAATGTCATGTATTATTACATAGTGAAAGAGGTTAAATCTCAAAGCACTATTTAATAAGTGATGTAAATAGAATGATTTTAATTAGATGATAATATGAGAAAGTTTTATACATTTAGTATATAGAAATTAAAACTCATAACACTATAATATATATTTGATTTTGTTAAATGCTAGATAAAGTTAACAATATAAAAGTGTTTATGATATAAACAGGTGTTTATTCAAGATTTGCTGTAGACCAAGGTTAATTACACGTATATGGGCTGGACTTTCCTTAACTCCCAAGCTACCAACTCAAAATCTTACACAATTGGAAATGGGGTCCATGCTGGAAGAATTTGTTCAACGTTTTGGTCAATTTCCCTTTTCCAAGAACATCATGGGCATTTAGTCTATTCGTAGAAAAGTCAATCGGATGATGGAAATCATTGGAGGAATTTCGTAAAAGAACTTTTTTTTTTTTCTTTCCTCATCATCATAATTGAAACTCGGCAATTGCTTGCTACAATCAGCAATTCACTCGCTAATTAAATGTTTATAGTCTGCAAATACTACTAGTCTTTTACGTGCCCATAAAGGTAAAAATTTCTTTTAATTTATTTTATCTGTCACATTAACAATATGTATGAAAATTAAGAAACCCAGCATTAAGATGTAAAATAAAATATTTTTATCAAAATATTCTTATATATTTAATTACCATATCACACTATATTTCTCGACAAATAATTTTTTTTAATGCAAAAAAATATTACCAAAATTTATTATTTCCTAAAGTGTCAGATAAAATTAATCTGAATACAAAAAAAAAAATTATCAGACCTTATATTTAATAATTATAAAAGATAAGGACTCACAATATGTATTTGCTGAATGTTTATTTTTACATATATACTCATTCACTCATGACTTATTCAGTTACGGTTTAATCTATTGACTTGCAAAAACAATAATAAAGTTAACTAATAAGCTACGGTTTAATCTATTGACTTGCAAAAACAATAATAAGTTAACTAATAAGTCGTAGCATCATTACTCCTTGATGTTGCAATAGCATCATTATAAAAGGAATTGTTATTCTAACATCTAAAAGTGAAAGACTCACTCTATTATCATTGAATGTGATAAATAGATAGAGAAAGTGAGGTCTATCATTACATTCAACAATGATAAAATATACGTCCTAATTAAACATACATTTATGGGTGTTGAAATAATATTTTTGTTATGAAAACTCTATTGTTTTGTTATGTTATTTTTTTTTCTAAGGAGCTCCTAATGGAGAAAAAGGAAAATGGAAAATGGAATGGGAAAATGGGGATAAAATTTCTGATCTAATATCAACAAATTTTTAGTCATTTGTTATGCTATTATTTATTAGTTATTACTTTTTCAAGTGAATTAATTAAGGAAAAACAGAATAAGTCATAAGTCATATGAATGAGAGATAGAAACAACTTCATTGTTTCTTTACACGCACATATTTGATATGTTGTAAGAATATGTGTAAGCGCTCAAAAAGCTCGAGGACTATGTCCTAATCCTCCAAAGATGACTATAGTGCTAAACTCATCTAAAGTTTAATTTTTTAAATAAAATAAAAAAGAAAACTTCAATGTGTTGTTCTAGAAGTTTTTATTTCCCTTCAATTGTGTATTAATATATATTAATATTTAGTTTTCATGATAATATTCCTAAAAATTATATATGTAATAATATATGATTTGTTAAAAAAATATCAATTTTTTGTCAACCACAACTATTTTACTATTTGCTCAACAATGGTAGAATTACTAGAGTGGCAAAACTCTAGCTCCCAAATTTTAACATAGTTGTATCCTTGGATTTGAATTTGAGACCTCTGGTTAGATGGAATAGCTTTTCACTAGCTAATGACCTATGGGCTCATTGATATAATAATATATGATTAATTGATTAAAAATATAAAAAATTTATACTATTGAATCAATCATATTTAATTATTATAAAAGCCAAATATATGTTTTAATATATAACAATATATAATAATATATGATTAATTGATTAAAAATATAAAAAATTTATATTATTGAATCAATCATATTTAATTATTAGAAGAGCCACATATATATTTTAATATTTAACAATATATTATTGGGTAATGATGTGAAAATTATTTACACCACACTTGAGTATATTAAAATAGAATCCATAATAATATAATTAAGAATATCAAAGATTTATCCAAAAATTAAATCAAATCACACTTTATAATTTTGAATTCTGTAATCTAATGTAAGAATAAGAAAATAAAGACATAAATTTTATTATAAAGGAACCTGATATTGCCTCTTTTAAAGTTCCCAATATTTTTCATATAAGCTGTTAATATCTTGAGTTTATTGGACTTAAAATAATCTAATTCAAATAAATTAAAGTCAGGTAAAATTTTTCAAACGCTAGACCTTATTTAAGAAAAATAATTATTAGACCACTTGAACCAATTAAAGTCAGAGTTGAAAATCTTACAGGAAATTAAGCAGCTTATTATTTTTTATTTTGGAAGGGTGAGGAAATTAAAAAAAAAAGGAAAAAGAACAAGAAGCAAAAAGCTACTAATGTCAACAATAATTTGCGACAAAGTTAAAGATTTTCTATTTCTCAATTCGAACTCTCTTTATATGAGGGGAAGGTTCATCAATTTACTACTGAATCTTATTCCTAAGGAAAGGAAATCATAGACATCCATTATTGTTGACCTTTACAACGTGATTCAAGCAGTGGGATTTTATAATTGTAGTAGTGTGTTAGGGAAAAGAGACACTTCTAAATCCACGTCGAGTAGTATCGCCGAGAAACACGCCACAAAGCTTCTTCATTGATGAGAAATTCTTAGCTTTGAAGGAAGATAAAATATTTATTCTAATTTATTTAATAATTGATAAATTAATTATTGTATTAAAAAATATTAAAAAAATGAGAGATAATAATAGATAAAATTTATATATCAATTAATAAAAATCAAAATAAAAGATATCTCTTACTCTTGATGATGCACCTAAATATTTTTCGTCCATTGACATTCTGCACCATCTATTGTGTACAATGCCATCATAAACATACGCACTTTCGCTCTTCGTAGTGATTTTCTAGATTCAGAAGTGTTAGCACTTGCGAGATGGTACGACTTAATTGGGATATTGTCATACCCGTATAAGGGACTTCTCTCACATTTGTTTTGAATATGATCATGTCACAAAAAATAAAAATAAAAATCAGAGAGATGAAATGGATTCCTCTTAAATTTACCCAAATTTCAATGATTGTGTCTATCAGTCTTTAACATGAAAACAAGAGTGAATACTCATGTTGGTCTTTAAAGATTTGTATTCACTTCATTTTAATTTTTGAAATTAAATGAAAAAAAAACTGATTTAATCTTTGAAATTATAAATTGTGATTCAAATTCGTTTAAAGAGTCATTCAAATTAATTTTAAAGAACATTATTTCATAGATTAATTTAAATAATTTTTATAATTTTAAGGACTAATATAGTTCATCAAATTTTTAATTTTATAAATTAAAGTGAATTATGTGGACAATTTTAAAAAAGCAAAATGGATAATATTCACTCAGAAAACAAATCTTAGAGGATTGCTTGTCCCTCGTATAATACATGGCCCCACTGTGATTTTTGACTGCTTGTCGGTTGGTTGACTAAACTAAATCGAAGGCATTTTGTGGCCATGACTAAGTATGTGTTTGGATTAAGATATATTTTGGATTTTTACAACACATTATAATCAAAATTAAGCTTCAGCAACGTAAAAATATAATCATTATTTTTCACATAAAGTAAAATACTACTCAAAATAACACTTCTAAAATAAGATTGTATGATTCAAATAACATCGTAATTGAAGTGTGCTCGGAGTACTGAGATCAAAGACCTTTGACAATTAACTTCATATTTAAAGAGTGTTAGAAATTAAAATTTTGTAATTTATTTTTCTTAAAAAAAAGAAAAGAATGCAGAGGGAATTGACCGGTTGTTCTGCTTGATATATAGTTCACTTATGAATCTGACATGATTACATGAATATACCTTCGCCTCTCAAGACACTTGACTAGTTGGATGAACTATTCAAAGATACTGGTTTGGATCATTGAGAGAAAACAGTTAATCAAAATCATCACCCATCTAATTATCTTCAATTTTCATGATCCCACACGTTTTCTACACGTCACCGTTATTATTTGATTTAAAAAATAACATTAATTATAAGTTGATGACCATGGAGAGTATGTGCGAAAGTTACATGCAGCATTAGGTCAACCGAATTTTGCAAAAAAACAATTTTTTTTATATTGATCGGAAAAGACTTTCTTACTACTAATAATAATATATTCGCTTAATGCTATCCACATAAGGCGTGTTCGTGTCCGTACGGATCGGACTAGCGCACATCTAAGCAAAAACACAAACAAATCAGTTAATAATAATAAAAAAAAACACAAACAAATCAAAGCAAATGGAGGGTTAATCTTGATTAATTTGCAATTGAATCAATAAAGAGAAGCACCTATTTAACTATGAAAATCTAAGCTGCCCCCAATCTTGTATATTATTTGATGTTGATTGGGATATATATATATATATATATATATATATATATATATATATATATATATGTATGTATGTATGTTTCTTATTATTTTTACTATTAATTAATTAATTAATGTTTGATATACTGAAATCCCAACATGAATTTGTCAGGGTCCATCAGTTCCCCTATACCCTCTCTAATTCTCTATGCTGCTCTCCATGTTGTGATTGTTGTTTTGGACCACATCGGAAATGACAGCATCTTTTTCTTCATTAGGCTTCAATAGCTCCTCACAAGATGAACACAAGGTCAAGGTTGCAGCCTTGGAGAGTTGAATGTAGAAAGATGGTTCAACTTTTAGTGCGCGTAGCTCCTGCAATTCCTTCTTCAACCTTATGTTCTCATCGGTTAGTTTTTCACAACATTTCTTCAGGAACTCGCAATCCACCTCTGTTTGTTTCAGCTTGGTCCTGAAAAGTGGTCAACATGAACACACCAACAACATTATAAAGTATAGTCAACGAAAAAGAAAAGAAAAAGGCTTTATTTTTCATGGTCTAAATTGAGTCAGGAAATTAAGGAACCCAGATAATCAAAAGTAAAATTGATTAAGAAGAGAAAAAAAAGGGTAAAAAACAAGATCTAACGAAAATTGAACACCCATAAATGGGAAATCAATAAAAAGTGTAAAAAGTCGTGTGAAGCGCCATCCCACAACATACCTTGCTCTTCTGTTCTGAAACCAAACCTCGACCTGTCGATGCTTTAAATTCAATTGCTCAGCAAGAGCCTGTTTCTGAGCCTGCATGTGGAACCGAAACCGACCCATAAATTCCCTTTACCTTAGAATCCGTTAGCAAATTTCCATTCAAAAGAATTACATAACTGTTAAATTAATATATGTATAATTAATAATAATATTAACAAATTATATAATATTTCACACAAATGCATTCAGTGCCATACAGCTTGCAATTTTGATAAGTAGCTTCCATAAAATTAATTAATCAAAGAATTGATCGATGTCTAGATGATGAAAACGACTGCAAAAATGAAAATTCTAGAGAGAAATTATAAGGAAACGAGATAAAAAAAAATATTATTATAACAATAATTAATAATACTTGGCTAAGAGTGGTGTGCAGCTTGAAGCTTTGTTCAAGCATGGCTGATTGCTCCTTTGTGAGCCTCAGTTTCTTTCTGCTGCAGTTCTTGTCATTGGTGTTATCATTGCTCTTTTCATTTGTTTCTTGCTGGTGGTGTCCTTCATCGGTTGTTCTCTTCAAACAGAATCCTTCACCAGGCTCATCATGATGATTATTATTCACACCAATGGCTTCTTCTCCTTTTGGACAAAGCTCAATGGTTAGGTCCAGGGAAGGCACAGGCTTGTTCACTTTTTCTGCTTCTCCTCCTTTGGTATATACCCTTCAATTCCAAGTCCAAGAGTTAGACCTGTGATGCATGCTTCATTATCTTCCATGGTTGAGAAAAAAGAACAAGAGAGAGAGAGAGAGAGAGAGAGAAGAGAGAGAAAGGGAAATTGTGTGTGTATACTGTATAGTAGTCAAATGGGAAAGTTATGGTTTATGAGAGAGGTGGAATTTAATACTGATTTTATTATTTGTTGGGGCTTGGTCTTAGTCTTGGAGATTCAATTTCAATCAGTTATTATCGGCATTCTTGTTTTTTTATAAGAAAAAATGGTGTGCATGTAGAATATAGTTTTTTTTTATATGTTAGTACTAATGAGGACTTGTACATTAAATAGAGTATTAAAATTGGAGGAAAATGAATAAAAGCATGCGTTAGACCTTAGAAGTCAGACTCCTCTTAGGAAACCGAAACTTCCTTAAGGACATAAATTGCTTTGACTTAATTTTTTTTAATTAATTCCAACCCAAGCCTGTTTTGAGTTTGTCACCAGATCAGACCGCACCTTTTCCAAACACTTTCCTATGATAGTGCCCTGTCTGGTCAGTTGTGCTCTAAAACCATATTTCCTCAATTCTATATTAATAGTTTTTTTAAAAATTTGTGTAATTTTAGTACATTAAGTACTTTCAATCCTGTGTTACACTCACACCAAAACCTGTTAATTATCATAAAAATTTAATCCAATTAATGATAATAAGTTAATTTATTTTGCTGACTAATGCATTGAGAATACTCTCTAAGAAGTAAGAAGTGGAAAGTTTTTAAAATTTTATTTTTCAATTAAAAAATCTATCACTTTAAGATCTAAAATGTCCTTAGAATACTGTTAACAAAATCCAAAAAAATTAATTCAATCTACACCCAAAAAACAAATGTTAAATTCAATAATTAAACTATAACAAAAAAATTCAATAATTAAACAGAAAATGAAAAACATTACAATCCCCACAATATTTGCTCCACTTTCAACGGCATGGCTCCTTGTTTGAAGCCAATAGGATCGTCTCCGGGTGCAACTGCACGAGATCTTACCCTTAAAATAAATATGCTAGTAATTGACAACAGATGATAGAAAAAAAGTTATGATTAAAATTTAAAAATATGGTTCCGTTAAATTAATAACTGCAGGTGATCATGCTCCTATTGGAAGATATAAGTTCCTTCTGTAATTTGATGGGTGTATGAGGGGACAAATTAGTCAATTTGAAAAAAGCTAAATTCGAGTTACTTGTCGTGGGTAAATGGGGCACTGTTTCAGCATCATTATAGCGTGACTTGAGACTTGTGAGTCAATTAATTAGGCGAAGTTAAAATTGTAATTGAGGTTGGACCAGACTGAGATTTTAACGTTTTGAAAGCAATTGCTGAATATTCAGCAAGAAACAGCTAGAGTGATGATGACATTGCCCCAAGGCCCAAGCATAAGAGAGATTATTAGATTTTTATAGAATATTAGTTGGATTATACATGTTCTGCCTAATGATAGTATAATATTTTTAACTAAAAATGTTACTAATTAGTTGTGACTAGTGAGTTCTTTTGTTTTTTTGACGGGGTGACTAGTGAGTTCTATTCTATAGGATATAAATTCAATTCATTTGATATTTTATGAGAATCTTCTTGGAAAACAAACTGATGCTGCTAACATTGAAAGTCACGCATTAATTAGTTACTTCTTTCTATATGCTCACGTGAAGAGGGGATGGAATGGAAGAGACCGATTTGTATCGTTGATGCAGCTGCCTTAATCATATGCTGCTTTTGCCGCTTGTACTAACTTGCTAGAAAATTCATCATAAGGAGAAAAGGTGACAAGGACAATCCTATCTAAACCGTCTAGTATACATGATCTTTATATATAAGTTTTTGGTTAAATTATACCGTAACTCCTGAGTTTTGTGAGAAAATTCAAATGACTTCCTATACTTTAGAAATTTATAAATTAGATGTGCGTTTATTTTGCATTATTTGCAGAAAAACATGAGTTTTGAAACTAGGGATGACAATGGGTATGGATATACCCCTTGTCCTCCATCCCATTAATAAGTTTGCCCCCTATTCCCGTCCCCGTTTCATCCTTATTATAGGTTTCATTTCCCACTTCCCATGAAGATTCAAATCCCTAAGAGTATCCATGAATTTATTTCAAAGGATTCAAAAAATATAAAAAAGAGAAAAAATCTAAAAAATACTCTTGAACATAAATAAAATACTCAGATATTCATGATCTAATAATCATTTTAATATTATCAAGCATACTCAAAATACATTATGTAAATTTATTTAAAAATAGTTAGGAATATGAGAGTTGATGAGATATTTTGGGGTATGAATATATACATATAAAAATATATGAGTTTTGCTAACCAGTATCCTGTTTTAAGAGTTTTAAAATAGCAAGTTTTTGTTGAAAATGTATGTTTTTCAAGTTTTAAGATGTAGGGTCTATTACCAACTTTTTATATTTTCCTTTATTAAAAACCTTTAGATAAACCCAAAAGATTTTTTTTTTAATTATAAGAGAGGCTTGACCCCAAGACAAGGAAAGCAAAGATAGTGTAAGCACAAAGAAAATAAATAAATAAAACACATTGTTTACACCTAAAATTACAATAACAGAGCCATCCCCAACAAACCATCTCTGGAAGCACCAGCTGAAATTGGCAAGTGAGGAAGTGGCAGCACTCAAATCATGAGTAGGATCCAATATTTACATAAACTTATAATATTTATGGGGATTTGCCCAGTTCTCATGGGGTGGAGACCTTCACTCTTGCCCCCACCTCGTTTAATAAATGGGGATTCTATCCTGTTCGGAGGGGTCATATTAGTCTATATACAGGTTCTCATCATGAATAATTTCGGCAAATATTTGTCTTTGTGGGTATTTTTGTCATTCCCATTTGAAATAATTTTATCTAAAGCTCTTATTTATTTTCTAAGGGTATTTTAAAATTTTTCTTAAAATGAATAACCCATTTGAAAAAAATCTTCACAGATTTTTATTTAACTTGAGAATTATATATATACACTAGATTTTTTTTTCCACACGTGTACTCTATTATTGTAATTACGTCAAAACAGTCTAAAAGGAAACGTCATTCATTGCATTCATAATAGCAATGTTCAAGACGAAAAAGAGCAACGATAGGAGCACTCCGGTCTCCGGAACACGTTCAGTGTTGGACAAGTTTTGCAATTGAAATTTAAGACTATTCTTTTCCGCGTTCTGATCTTGATAACACGCTTAGAGAGTCAAACATCAGTCATGAGAATTAAAATATATATTATCCCTGTTCACATTTAAGTGTTTTCTTTGAAATTAGTGGAAATTTGATTAACTAAAAACTTAATGAATCTGAACATAAATTGCAGAAAAATTGGTAAATTGATAAATTGGATGGAGGCAGTATATTCCACAGCCAAAGGTTGTTTTATGAACAAAATTGATCAAGTCATTTCTCTACCCTTGTACCTGTGTCTTGATACATTAAGTTTTCAATGTACCAAATTCCTATTGATTTCCCAAAAGACACTTAAAAGTGGGCAAAGCTAGTATATTCCTCAGCCATTGAACAAAATTGATCAAGTCATTTCTCCACCCTTGTCTTAGATGTCTATTCAAGCAATGAGAATGCAGAAAAACGAAAATGTATCTTTTCACACGTGCTGAGGCATTCCCCTTTAGACTTCAGAAGTCATTTGCTGTTCCTTTCTTGGCATAAGAAAAATTGCTCTGAATTATCAAAGGATAAGACTTTTTTTAATTACTGTATTATGTTTCTCGGGTACATGATAGTGGATAGTAAAACAATTTTACTAATAATGATACATGACTGAACGTGTAAGTAATTTTTTATTTTACAATCAAAATTAATCTCTCTCAATATATATATATATATATATACATATGGGTACAATACATTGACTAAGTTATAGTATACTCCCTTTTTCTATTATATCATTTTAGGAAAACAACATACTTGGGTCCATAATATCTGTTGGTCTCACATATCTTAAGTCTCTAACAATACCAGGAAGTGGAATGTGATGGTATTGGGGCATTTGAGAAAGGGGATTAAATCAAATGACCTTTAAAATTTCTGCGCAATCAATAAACAGATCAGAAAGTTTACACAAAGTCAAGTTGAGGAAATATCGAATCAATGTCTCCTAAAGTTTTGGAGACAAATTTGAAACTCAGTTAAAAAAAAGAAACAGATCAAATAGTTGCAGACTGGTATATATTAAATAATAAATATTAGATAAGAAAGCTTCGAAGAAAATATAAAATGAGAGGATATGCTATAACAGAGATGCATCACAAATTTATTCTAGATTAACCTTCAACGTGGAATCTACATCCAGTCCCCACCTAATGCTGAAAGTTCCACAAATTCCAAATTTCCAAATTACAACCAAAACTTACCACCCAATTTAGGTGTAAGCTAAACCAAACTAAATATAATCACTCTTTACAATGGTCACACAAAAATGGTTGTTTTATTAACTCAATCTCACAAAAATAATTTTGCCTTTTTCAAGTATTCTCTGTTTATCACTCATCTCTCAATAGGAAAAACAATAAAGGTAGCACAACAGGGCTTTTACATAGTGTAGCTATAGTAGTATTGAGACAAGGATGAAGGTATTCTTCAAAGATGGTAGGCAATGCAAGCTCTTTTTCTAAAGAATAATGGCATCCTTGATGTTTCCTTAAATAGGGAACCCTTCTGACCGTTGCACACTTGCATGGATTGCGCCAGGCTGGTAATGCTGCATTTTATCCAAATGTGATGAAGTGTCATTGTGCAGCAATTTGAATTTGTCCTTTTGTCTTTTGTCCTTTATCAATTCATTCTCTCTTTCTTGTACGAGCTATCCTTGTGCTTTTAAGGAATATTCTCATTTGAATAGAAGGATAAATGGTCCTTTGTGGTGATAGAAATTTGCATGCTTCCCTCTGAGGACTAATGCCACATTAGCTTTTCATGTCATTTATGGGGTGGTTAAGGCTGATGCTAAATGTCTGAAATGGGAGACATTCAAAGTTGGTGTGTGTTGTTTCTTGAATTTATCTTCTCATTAAGGGGCTAAAGCATTAACACACATATTAAAATCATTCAATGTTAAATGTCTGTCATCATTCACGGATTCATAAGCTAACAGAGTGAAACCAAAGTGCTAGGTTCAAGAATCAGAAAGAAATGAAAACGATCTCATTCAAGTCTATTTTATATGTTGCATAGATGAATATTATACACACACATATATGGGACTGCCAAGTGAGAATTAAGTGTCTTGTGAAATAAATGAGAATCATATTATCAACTATTAGATTAAATTATTTGGTTAAAATTAGAATTCAATTAAAAGAAATCACATGACCTTGGCTCAAAACTTCATCCTAAACCCAACTTTATTCTAGCCCCTTGAACTAAAATAATAATAATCTACATCCACACTACCTCAACCCTTGAGAGCCATGCACCATCTCTCCTGTCATTCTGTCGACCCCACTCTTCCCTCTAAAAGAAATAAAGAATTGAATAACGCTTAGCATATCATTCTCAAGTGTGACTAACTAGATTATTCATTCATGTAGCAATAAACCCCATATCTTAGAGTATCTTTCTGAATATAGAGTTTGAAAAAGAATGAAGGGGAAAGTAGGACTTGTATTATAAAATTATATTACGAGTTCTCCCTTCCCTTCGCTCCCTCTCTTCCCTCCACTCTCCTCCAAAATCCAAACTTACAAACGCACCCTTAATGGAAACAATAACTTATTCATTAGCCCATCTTTCACTGGTAAAATAGAAAATGATTGGTCCATCAAGCTTCTTTTAAAAATTCAATGTTAGGGAAGATGATGTGGATGGCCTAGGTATGATGGGGAGGAGTGAGTTGCCTACTATGGAAGAGGCTTGGGTCGTGAGGTTTGTCGACATATGTCCTATTACACATGGTGGTTGTGGGTTATCGACAATGAGGCTAAAGATCATGGTGGTGGGATATGGAGGGAGTGAGATCATGGACGATGATTGTTTTGTGAGGAGGGAGCAACAATTGCAAGGTCACTATCAAGCCTTAGCTTGGGCTGTGAAATTGTGACATTGGCGTGAGCGTTGGGGTTAGATGACAACGAGGGAGGAAAGGGGAATTTATGAATGCTAAGGGTCTATTTGGGTTCAATTTCTAGTTTTCAGTTTCATTTTTAGTTTTCTAATTTTCAAGAATTTGTGAAAGAAAAACTGAAAACTAAAATTTCTAATTTTTAAAATTTTTAGTATTTTCTTCACAAAATTTGAAAAATTGAAAATGAAAACTAAAAACTGAAACTAAAAGACCTTAATTCTTTTCCTATCTTTTTAAGGATATGGTCATGGATGTTCTTTGGCTTGTATTCCAAACTCAGCCTTATAAGTTATAATTTAATCTAATAGCTAAGAATACTATTGTTAATTATTTCTCATATAAGAAACTCATTCTCACCTGATTCATCGTGTAAGAGAAGGGAATGACTAGTTAACTAACTCCCTAACTAAGCTAGGCAGTGGGTACTTAACATGCTTAGCTTGGGAGGGAAAAAAAAATGCCCAAAACAAGTTTGAGACAAAGGTTTGGTACATGTTTAATGGAAAACAATTTAGGGGGCTTGTGATATAATACTTCAACAAGTGTTCAAATATTAATCACTTTACTAGGAAATTAGGTAAGTATGAAAACAACATGGCTAACCAAAAAATTGTAAAAATGCGTAGGTGAATTGCATTGAAATAAAAGAGCTCTGGTGATCTTGAGTATGTGCAAGCGTTTTCTTTCCACCAATCATGTTGTTGAGGAGTCTCAATACATGATATTCAATTTGTAGTAGAATTCTTTTGGAATTGAAAAAATTGGCCAAGTTAAGTTTTGGTCCATTGTAAACCTTATTAATTTCACTTCGCAAAAATTCTTTGTTTCAACCATCTTAACAAAAGAAATAATGCAAGATTTAGTTTGAAATGTTTATTTCGTCAAAAAACTTGAAGTGTGACTTATAAGTTTTCCACCATTGTTAGAAGGCAAGTTCTCCAATACTATTTAGAAAGTATGGAGTATCACACATCATGTTATCTCATGGGGAATATTTGATGATATATTAGTAGGCCAATTCTATATGATACATCATAACTACAAACTAATACACAAAAACTTATAAATCAGGACACAAAAACTTGTAAACCAATGAAAAAAGTTGTATTATGAAAGAGAAAGTGGATCTTCTATAGTACATTGACATTACATTGGTGTATGGATAATCATTCAAATCCTTATCATTAGATAATTTGATGCGTGGTATACCATACTTTACAAGGTGCACCTAAGCCTTCGCCTTGTTAGAAAGTACCTATAGCCATGGATAAATTAATTGACGTGGTCCCCAATTATCTGTGTAGCAAATCAAACAGATGATTTTATTTTGAAGTGGTAAGTAATAATGAAGGTTTCTTTGTTCAAGGGGACAAATGGTCAAATCACAATGTTTTGGTCAATAAAGTTATGGTCACAATGTAATGATAAGGTTAACTTAGACATAGATATCACATTGAACAAGAAAGAAGATAGATAAAAGACATGGTGAAGAACAAATGTGTCTTATGTTAGGTCGCGGAGATACAATTAACGGATTAAATAAGAGTATCATATTATCAGGTTGAACACTATATCTTGATCAAAAACCTAAAAATAAAGAGTCGTGACTCCTCCTATATTATATACTACTCATTTAGTTCATTCTCAACTAATGTAGGACTCCACCTCTCACACTTAACTCCAATACTCGAATTCCATTTGGTAATCTAATTAGGATAGAAGGAATGGTCTTGTATGTTCTTGTATGTGATGGACAAATCTTAAGAGCTACTACATACGTGGTCATTTGAACTCAAATCTAAGATCCAATAATGCAAAATATATCTCAGATTAAGTGCAACACGTTTGGTTTGAACTTAAGTCTAGAGTGATTTGGTTGGAAAAATAAGGTTGGGTGGATTAAGTGTTTTTGGGTAGAGGCTTAGGCAGATTGCGCTTAAGACTACTAGAGTAGGACCATAAGACTTTCATACTAATTTTTAGCATAGTTATCAAATCGGATACGAATCGTGTATCGGAAACCTTATTTTTTTTTATCGTGAATCGAACCATATTGTGAATCATAAGATAAATTATCAACAATTAAAAATAGCGTCAATATATTTTTCATATAAATAAACATAAAAAGTAACTACATATTAGCAATTTAAAGTCAAATAACCCTCTTTAAACAATAAATTGGTCCATAATTCCATATATATTTCAAATAAAATAGTGTTCAAGTCATAAATCATAATAATATCATAATAGTGATCACAAAATTACTTGAGTCTATGGCAAAAAAGATAGTAACTATATAAATTTTGCAATTCATCCCATCAAAAAAGTATCAAAAGTTAAAAAAAAAAGTTAGCAAACATGTCACTATATCCAACATTAAAACTATATACAAATTAAAAAGTTAGAATATTAGAAAGTAAAATAACAAAAGAAGAAAAACAGAGCATGTTGCGGTGAGATACAAACAAGGTGACAGCTTTTAAAAACAATTTTAACAAACAGGAGACATAAACAAAAGTAAAAGCGTAGTTTTCATAACGAACGGTGATCGACTTAGTCAAGGCACTAGGTCATTGGGTAATGGGTCCAATCGGTGGATCATTTGTTGAACCGATTTGTCACGACCCAACCTGGGCATGTGACCGGCACGTGAGAAATCTTATCCTCACGTAAGCCTCAAGACCTGTAATGCTTTATATGTATGCTTTGTTCGTAAAAGAAATTTATGAAAAATTAGAAAATTTCTCTTTTTCTACATGCAAGTTATCTAATCTTTGAAATTCAAAATAATCAAAATCGTTTAAGCATTCAAGTCTACAGTTTTCATAATCTATCTCTAAGGTCTGAAGTCGTAATATAACATATGACAATAAATCGCTCTGTTCTAAATTGTCCATGAAGTCAGCATCCAGAAGTTATTAACACAAAACACAATATACTATTTTAATATGTAAGATGCAAAATGTGATCTAAGGTCCTGGATCCCGCCACTATACCTAGCACTCTAGAGAATTGAAATGTTTCACTCTGTGAAGCCTACCATCTGACACTTTACCGTGGATATGTAGAATTGGCTGCCATGGTTCTTATATGTAAAAATGAAAGAAATAAGAGGGGTGGGTTTTGATATCCAAAACTCAGTGAGTGAGTCCTCACCTAAACCCCCTTCAAGGGACATCAAAGAGCAGTAAATAAAACAAATCATAATAATATTAAAAGTACATGTAAATCTTATGCAACTACATGTCTCTATATAAATATATTTTCAAACCGTCCTTTCATGAAATCAATAAAAAGCAATTCCTTTAATTCATTTTCTTGTCTACAATCATATAAGCCTAAAACCATAAACTCTTCCATACTTTCTAGTGACTACTTTATTAATTCAAAAGTCATTTCATTAACTAACTTTCATACCTGTATAAATTAAACTCATAATAACATAGCTCTTAGAGAAATAGAAGTTTCTGGACACATCTAGACGTTACATATCGCCGTCCCCAATGTGTCAATCAATTCTCTAAATCTCGGGTCACATCTGCGTTACGTCGTCCCAGTGTCATAATAATGGGCACCTAACTAGGTCCCTTCTCTAAATACTCTAGCTCGGGCATACTTGGTACCAAGGTTAACGAATTTCCTCCGTTAACAAGCCTTTCTCCAGCTATTGAAAATTAATCTGAAACTTCTTAAAACCATTTTATTCTCTTAGAGCTCTAATCTCTATAACTCTAAGTTTTACCTTAGCATAACTAGGACTATGAAACCATACTCGGTGATTTCAAGTCCAGAATATGTATCGCCAACTGCTCTAAGTCATCTAAAGATTCGTGCTCTAAAATCCTTTTATGTCTAAATATCTATATCATTTCTTATTAAAAATAAACTTATTATATTCTGAAAACTTGAGTCCATTCATTCTAACAGTTGACCTTAGCATAACTGCGTGGAACCATGTCCAAGGAATCACCCTTTGTGGACATTGAGATTCCAAACCTCCACAGAGTATGTAGCCACCACCGTTCTGAATCTCGTGGAAACTCACGCTCTAAAACTCTTTTATTGATTATCAAAACATCATTCAATCACCAAAACTCTTTAAATCAACTATTAACTTGTTAAACATAGTTCCAACCGTAAATTAGGAAAACTCAATATCATATTCTGAAATCATAGAGTCTAAACCATCACTTCAGTCCTTTTCTCTAAATCACGTTTCTAGGTATAAAAGCATAACATAAACATAAACCGGTTCCAGAATCTAGTAAAACAATCATAAAAACCTCTAACAATCACATATATCATCAATTCTACATAGAATCAGTTCAACAAGCATGGTCTCATGAGTTTTGTCTAAAACCTGTTTCATGCTCTAAAATCAGCATTTCCAGAACTACATAATCCAATATAAATCTCAATTCCTTATCCAGGAATCTCTAAAGCCAAGTAATGGATTATAGTTTTCATGAAAATAGGTACAATGAACAACATAGAGGCTACAGATGTGAACCCACTCACCTGGAGGGTTGAACAAAGAAAGAATCACACCAATAGAACTCCTGGGACAAGAAATGACAGCAATATCTGTCATGGAAGCAGGAGAACTTAGGTTAACCTCTAAAACCACAAGAATCCCTTTTTAGCAAGGTGGAAAGCTTCTCTCCCTTGAGAAGCATGGGAACCACCCCTAACTCCAAATAACTTGAAGAAAATGAAGAGAACTAGCAAAATAACATACCTTTAAGCTTGGAGGATTGAAGATTCTAAGTTAAACTTGAAAGAGTTGGAAGAAAATAGAGTTTTATGAGTGAAAATGATGAAGAAATGGAGTGGGGAGGAGAAGATTTCGCATTTCTTGAGGGGGTTATAGTGTGTTGGAATGATCTGGACTAAATGGGGTTTTTATATTCCTGTCACAGCCCTGGCCTGTTGCCTTAGCGCACCGACTTACTCTCTGTTAACCGCCTGGGTGGTCTCCAGAAGCTTCAGATGCTCCAATGCTGTATGTATTGGATTACTATCCCGCTACTCACTTATTTACATTTCTTAATTTTAAGTTAATTTTTCTTTCCATTAACTTTAAAACATAAATATAAATAGGGAAATACCCCCTATTTGGGTTCAAATAAAATATTAGAAAAATCAAAATCCCAACAAACCAAAATCTCATTTTTGGGTTTTAGTTTAAATCAAAAATCTTACGATTTTATAAACTTGCAAGCTAAAAATGAAGTACTTGCGGGTTTCGTAAAATTCGTTAAAAATCTCTCTTCAACTCATTTTTCTCTAGGGAATAATTACCTGGACTTTTAGTCCCAAGAAAATGGCTCTAATATATAGCCCTCCAAGGGCATGTAGGGCAGACTTAGCGAAATTTAGAACCCAAATGACAGAAAGGTAACTGGCACCCTTCTTGGTTCAAAAAAATTTCTGACCTTTTATTTATTTTTTTGAAAATCTAGGGTATTACATTATTAAACCAGATTCAATTAAAATAATATATAAAATTACAATTTAATATGTATATATATATATATAAACAAACAAGCATGTGGCCTAGTGGTAGTCCAACGCCCATCACCCCTGAAATGTCCAGGGTTTGACTCCTTTAGATAGAATTTTTTATTAAATTCCATCTAGCATTGCACACCAACACTTGGTCCGTTCATGAATGGTTGGCTCTGCTGGTTCAACATTAGCTCACCCAGTTGCTCCAGTTTCACCAAAGTTGACCGGTTCAAGTGGCGATCCGAATCCATTAAAGAAACTTGCCAGGTGGCCAATTCACTGGTTTTTAATAGACTAAGTAAAAGTATTCAAACACAATAAAATATATAATATTATAATATAATGAAAAAAACACAAAACAATGAGACAAAACTAAAAGAGCACATGCTTTATTTTGCGATGGAAAAATAGGGATTGAAAAAGAAGAGCACAATAAAGACAAAACCTTAAAAGAAGAGAAGTATTAGCGCAAAGATGGAGAATAGTGCAATGTTGTTCAAGGGGGACTAGAAGAGAAGAGTGGGTCGTAGCTTTCCTGGGTGTTTCAAGTTTTTGAGATGGAGAGTGTTAGAAAATGAAGAGAATAGAGGCTTTCACTAATAAAAGAATGGAACTTCAACAAACCCTTACGTACGACCCTTCCTTCTATTCTTTTTAGGAAAAAAAGGCAAAAATGGGCCAAAATTAGGGTATTTTGGAAATGCACCGTGCATGACCTGACTTGGCAGTGCTTGTACCGGATGCACTTGAATCGCAATGATGCAATACAACTCACGATTCTGCAATACGGTGGCAATTCAGCGATTCATGCATCGATACATGATCGATTTCGATTCACCTACAATTTGTATTGCTGGACTTGGGAATCATATCGAATCGCATGAATCGTATCACGATACATACGATTTTGACTACAATGATTTTTAGTTAGAGAAAAATTTAAGACTTGTTGATAGTCTTCTTGACATTAGGAGGATATCTATGTTTCTTGAAGCATGCTTCCATATAGCGTGTCCATTTTTTCCACAATGACTACATGTCTCAATTCCACTTTGTTAGACCTTCGTAAGCTTTCCTTTATTAATGACTTGTACCCAATATTGTCTCCAACATTATTCATTAAGTTGTTATTGTTACTGCTTCCACCAGCCATTAATCGTGAATGGTCATTACTTTTACCCAAAGTATTAAAAATCAGCTTTAACCAAGGTTCAACCAAAAAATCAGTGAACCAGTTATAAAATCGTCTTAGTCACTGTTTTCCTCATTCAAACAAGTGTAATTGGGTTCAACTCAGCCAGGTTTGTATTAAAACTGGTGACGTGGTTGGTTGAATCAAACCGAACCGGGTTTTTTTTTTCGCTCTTTTTTAGCTAAATGATGTCGTTTTCTATAACCTTAAAAAATAATTTATAATTTGACTTATAGAAAAATGAATAACTTTATTTGTATTATAATGACTTGTGAGTTTGTGATGTAAGATTTTGTGAATTTACTTGTGTAATTATGTTTTGAACTTGTCAATTGTAATTCGTGATTGTGAAATGTGAACAATATTTAGAAATTTATATTATTTATTTATATTTTTATATTTCAACCCTTTAAAGAGTGCCAAATTATTAATTAGTTGTCATTTTATTATATTTTATTTAAATTTTTATATATTTTTTATATAAATCCATTTTACCCTTTATCAATGACACCAGTTAACCAGTGATCCAATGACCTGATACCTTGATTGAGTCAATCACCTTTAGTCTAAAAACTATGTTTTTACTTGGGATTACCTTTCCCACTACAAGATCAAAGTGTAGACTCTATTGATAGTGTTGTAATGGGTCCATTAGCAAATTTTGGGACCCAACATATGAGAATTGATCGTGAAGACCGTGATGCCTCAAGTTATGTTTTATCCTAATTATATGTTAATTAGGTTTAATTTAAAATTAATTACCATAATTAATTTTAGCCCCTGCCGGATTAAAATGCATAATTTCAACATTTTGTTGTGTTTAATTAATTTAAGAGTTATTACTTATTAGTTAAGATTTGATTGTTTATTAGTTAAACTAGATATTTTATCCTGTGCATTGCACAAATGATATAAATATACATATTGCTAATTTTAATTTATTAATAACAAATAATCTATATATTTAAATATGTGGATTTAATTTAATTGACAATGAAAAATTTTACACACTATCATCCAATCAAATTTTTATATGTCATGACTTTTGAAATAATGGGGTGAGAGTTAGAACTTCTTGTATTGTAACAATATATGATTGAATGATAGTATAAAAAAATTACACTATCTGTGAATCAAAATTGAATTCCAAATTTATTTAAAATTAGAAGGAATTATATTTTAATTATTTTAATAAAAATATTTAATTAAATTATTATATCTCAAAATATAATTTAATTTAAAAATAATTACAATATTTTAAAGTACATGTATCTGAAATAAAAAAAGCATTCAATAGAATTTTAACTTTTTCATTTGCTTTATATATATATATAGATTAAATATTAAATAATTATCTATGTTTAATATTTTGAAGAGGGTTTTTTTTTAGGTTATACAATCTTTGTAATTGTTACTTTTATTTTTTCCAAATAATATTTAACTTATTAAATTATATTTTGATAACTTTAATTTTTCTTAAATTCAAGACTTTGACTTTGATACACTGATAATGTAAAATCTTTTATATTATATATTTTCATATTAGCCATAATGGTTAAATTTCATATCCACTACTTGAAAAATAATTTAAATGGAATGGTTAGATTATTTGATAATATAAAATAATTTTATAAACCAGTACATTAAAATTAAGCTTTAAACTAATTGAGCATAAAATTCCAGTTTGTTACATATATATATATATATATATATATATATATATATATGCAACTTATTGTGATATTAATAATTATTCACTTTAATTACTATTTTCAAAAGAAACTTTAAAAAATTACATAGTTATGATATGATAAGTAAGATGCAAATGAAAAATATGGAATTTTTGAATATAATAAATAGTAGTAATAATAATTATAAAATTTAGGAAAAGTATTAAATAATAATTTTAATGAATGAACATAAATAAAATTATCAATAAGAAATTAAAGAATAATATAATTTCGGAGAATTTAAAAATTAAAGATTAAAGAAGAATGTCATGTGACAAAGGTAGTGAAAGAAATAAAAGATAAGAAATATGACATGAATAAAATATCACATAAATATAATTTTTCTTGAATAATTGTGTTAAATTCATTTATTTCATTAAATATAAAATATAAAATAATTGAAAATAAAAAGTGACTCCTCCACTTTAAAAATAAACTTGATTTCATATTCTTTGAAAATTTCAAATAGATTAATTATCAAAATCAAAATAAAAAATCATACTATCATGAGCTAATAGATTAACATAGTTGATTCAATTTTAATTTAATTACATTCAATGATAAATTTTTAATATTGTTGTTTATAACAATATTGAATAATATTGTTATATAATTATGCTAGAAAGATTAGTTTTAATATACTATTCCAGTGAATGAAAGGTTAAAAACACAATTAAAATTACATAAAATAAAAAATATTTAATTTAGAAGAAAATGCCATGTGACAACTTTAGTGGAAGAACTTTTAGTAGATTATATAGATATATAGATTCTCTGAGATTTACTGGTTGGTTAGAATGCCAAGCTAAGTGCAAAGATATCAATTTAGCTTAGGCTAGCCATGTGTTTTTAAGACTTGATACTTCTTTGTGATCTATGATAGAGTTTCTCTGCTTCCAATGAACTCTTGGCCTAGTACCTAAATGTGTGTTGGTATGTTGTATTAGGTATGATAGAATAAGATGATATTATATGTTATACCCTTATGCATTGTTTGGTGTTAGTAATTACTGTATAAGTTTGTACATTATAACTTTCTTATATATTTTTATTTGCAATCAACTAGGCGCAAATAATATGTTAAATCTAGCTTGATCAATATATGAATCAATATTGTGAGCCCTACAATGAATTTGAAGAATTTGATATTTTAAGTTGGTGGATGGTCAACTCAAGTCGAATTCCTGTTCTTGCAAACATGGCTCGGAGGTGCTGGCTATACTTATTTTTGCTAAAGCATCTGAGTCTCATTTCGTATTGAAAGAAAGGTTCTTGATGATTATCGTAGTTCCATAACACCCAAGCTATTGGAGGTCCTTGTCTGCACAAAGGATTGGTTAAAAGAAGAACCTTTCTCATTGCTTGCACCTAAGAACTTTGAGGAGTTTGAGAAAGTTGATCAGGGTAAGATGTTTAACATATTTTTATTATGTTATTAAATATATGTTTTGATGAATGTAAGGTATCAGGGCCAGGATGAAATGTAAAGGAGGTTAGAGAGTTATTGAGAGAAAACAGAAAGGGAAATGTAACTGAATGATATGATTTTCATTGAATTAATCTGATTACATAGAGTTTTGGCTATTTATACACAAGCTTAGAGTAGTATAGCTTCATCAACTCCTAACTAATTCTATTACAAACTGATATTGGATTAACTAACTCTCAACTGACTTCAGAGTGCTCACTTTACCTTCAGCGCCCTTCAAAGGCCTGAGCATCCTCAAGCTTGAGTTTGGATCTTAATTGTGCAAATAATGCAGAACACATGGTTTGGTCAGAGATAGCCGCCTAGGCTGATGCCTAATATGGCTGACCTTGACTCTGCCTTAGCAATGTGATCTTAGAAACAAATTCAAGAGCTCAAAGTGCTTAGACTTTGAACATAGGCACTTGGATTGAAAGTAAGAAGAACCGCTCACAAAGTATTATAATAAAGCATTGGAACTAGAGACTAGTTGCTGAATTTCAGTCAGAAGGTTCCTAATCCAAAAGACATCAGGAACAAGGGCAACAAGGCTTCTATACTCGCTTCATGTTGGGCCTCAAAATTGCATGTTATTTCTTAGAGGACCATGAGACTAAATTAGGACCTGGATATACACAATATCCACTTATAGATTTTCTATCATCAGGGTCACTACCCCAATCACTATCACTGGAACCAAAAATGTTGTGAGAAGCATATTTTTGAATGTGGTCCAACTGAAAGGTGCCATTAAGATATCTTAGAATTCTCTTAACCACATGCTAATGAGAATCCAAGGGGTTTTGCATGAACTGACAAACCCTATTGACACAGAGGACAGGTCTTATTAATAGGAATGTATTACAAGCTCCAACAATAGACTATAGAGGCTAAGATCATGAAAGGGACTTCCTTCAGAGGCTATAAGCTTTGCTAAGGAGGGAAGAAGAGTTAGACAAGCTTTGTAGCCTTACATTCCAGCCTTTTGCAGCAAATCTTGCACATGTTTTGTCTGAGACAACAAGAGTCCACCTTCCAGTATACTTCACTTCTATTCCAGAAAATAGTGAAGATCTCCCATGTCTTTCAAGGCAAAGAAGTTGTTCGAGTTTCTAAATCAACTCAGGAATATAGGTAGAAAAACTACTAGTGATGATAATATCATCAACATAGATGAGAATATAGGTGATGTTGGAATCTGTTCTGATGAACAAAGACACATTAGACTGAGTAGGCTTGAAGCCTAATCTTAGTAAGACACTTGCCAGTTTGTCCACCAGGCCCTTGGAGCTTGCTTCAAACCATAAAGGGCATTAGTCACTTGCACACTACACTTCCATCACCCACTTGATAGCCTTGTGGTTGCTTCATGAAGACATTTTCTTCAAGGTCACCATTTAAAAAGGCATTGTTAACATCTAAATGCCTTATACTCCAACCTTTTGACACAGCTAGAGATAAAACCAACCTTATGTAAGTAGGTTTCACTCCTGGACTAAATATTTCTGTGAAGTCAAAGTAGGCCTTTGATTAAAGCTTTGAGCTACTAACCTAGCTTTGTATTTTTGGATAGAGCCATCAGGATTATACTTGACTCTATAGACCCACTTGTTGCCTATGGCAGTCCTATTTGCAGGGAGAGGCACCACCTCCCAAGTTTTGTTTCGCATAAGAACACTGTATTCATCATCCATGGCTTGCTTCCAATGTGGAATTTGCATAGCCTGCTTAGAACTTATTGGTTCCAACTTAGATTGAAACACCTTGGGTTTAAAAACTCCTTCCTTAGCCCTGGTATGCATACCATGAGTGTTGGTATCATCTAGAATGATCCCTGATTATAGGGAGCTGAACAACAAATTTAGATTAATTTGTTGAATCAGCAGATTGGTCATTAGTTGTGTTCTATCTAGGCCATATCTGTGGTTCGTTGTATACGCATCCTACCATTAAAAAATCACAGTTTTCATTTCTCTCTTTCTCTCAAGTTCATTCACTCTTGCCATCTCTCTCAACAACATAATCAACAGTAAGATGCTGGCTTACTTAGACTTGATTTGGTAGTGCTTTTCGATGGGTGTTTTTGCTTATGCAAAGTATAAGTTTTCTTTTTTTTTGTTGGTAAACAAAAAATTTAGGTGTCTTTATTCTTGGCTTCTAAAAGTTAGGGATGCTTTTGAAAACATCTCATATCATTATATGTTTGTTTGTGGTGCACCAAACTTCACCTCGTTCACAACAAAAAAAGGCCTTATTTCGTTATCCGAACAAACAAACAAAACAAGAACTTGGCTTAATTCATCATCAGACAAACTAAGTAAGTGCATGGCATGCAAATATTTTCTTAAAAAAAAAAAATCCAAGGCTAAGAGCATCTCCAGTGGGGAGTTCCACTTTATTGTATCCTACTTTTAATCCCACTATTTGCCACATCAATGATGTCATATAAAGTAAAATTGGGTTACAATTTAGATTTTCTCTTTAATGGAAGATTCCCATTTTAATCCTAACTTTGGTCTCACATCTATTTAAATTCAAATTTATATGATAGAAATAAGAAAAAATAAATTATCACATGACATGTGTCAAGTGGCAATTTGGTTTTAAAAAAATTGGCACCTTCCTTCGTTAGTGGGCCGACTCCCTGCTCCAAAGTTCCATGTTGCATTTACTCCAATGCAAAATTTTCAAGTGGGTCGTCCCACGTGACGTCATCAAGGGGAATAGGAACCATAAATTATATCAATGGGAGTTGCTCTAAGATCCTTTGCTACATTACAATGATGGTTGGTGAAAATATTTCAGCTAGAACCAGATGGACGAAGGAAGGATGGTTAGATTACTTATTTACTTATAGACCATAAAAGGGAGAAAGAAACGTATTGAATAGATCAAGGGATTTTGCTTCTATGTCCAGAATTTTGCACAATTTTGAACTTCTGATCAGTTCCAAATAGAAGATTATGAATTATGAGATTGGATGGACACTCAACACAATTCAGTAAAGAGGAATGAAAAATGTTACTTGTATATAAGATATGCACATTAAACTCACACTTATCTATACATGCGCCAGTGAAGAGTTATAAGCAAATCTAAATTCTCTCTGTCTCACTAGGCTTCAAAGAGTTGCATAACAACTTTTGGTTAGGCTTTTACTGACGAGGGAAAGAGTTGCATTTGTGGAGGTTAGAAGGTGTATCCTTGAAGTTAGCTATAGGAAAATTTCAATTATAATTATCTTTACCCGCGTGCTGCAACTGCAATTGAATGGGTCTTGCAAATCTGAAAACGATAAATGAGACTTGTGGAGAGCTACACATTGGTGACTAATGAATACCAAGTTTCAAATTAAAAATTGAAAACAAGCTATGGAGTGGCCATAATGCGCTTGTATAACCGTGAACTTGATACAATGAACTAATATTACACTATCATTAGCTTCTTTTGGTAAAAGTGTAGAGCATAACAAAAGAAAAGAAATTTTATCCATTACGATAATATTTCATGATAATTCTTTTTTGTTCCGGCGAATATTAAATGCAAATTAAACTGAAATACCACCATGTTCCTAATATAACCAATGTAATGAAAAGATCATCCCCCATTCCTATTCCGTTTCCATTCCAAAATGCTTAACAATTCAATCATTACATATTATTATAAAAGAAATGTTATTTGTCCTCACCATTTTTGAGACACCATACCAATACACTCTCATTTATTATTGGATGATATATGGATCCAACCTGAGTATGATAAAAATAACATTACTCTTATTAGAGCTGGTAATTGAAGTGAAAATTCATAAGTAAATATAAGTTGTTTGAAGCTAAAGACGGTGTACCTATCCAAACAAGTATATGACTAGTACAACAGAAAATGGGAAATGGGAGGTAATAATTGGAAAACTATCCATCACGTGATATAAATAAAAACTTTCAGCTGTGACAATGTAATTTCATCATGCCCTTTTGTATCTAAAGATTCCATATTGGTCACATAATATATTCTTGGCTTTGCAACAGAGTCTCCCCTTACAAAAATAATCTGATTCAGAGATCATCATGATCCTTTGTCTCAATTCCTAGAAGCTTAGCCAGACGTCCACTCTCATAGGCTTCAACGGTGTCTGGAAATCCATCAAATCAACAGATATATTTGAGAATTATAAGGAGAATCAATCTTTGTTTCAAACAAGGAAAAAGGCTTAAGATCTGTTTTGGCTTATGTTTTTATTTTCTGTGTTTTCTATTTTCAAGATTTTATGAAGGAAATAGTGAAAAATGATAAAAACAATAACATACTATTTTCTATTCTTATTTTCTGCTTTCACTATTTCCTTCATAAATACCTGAAAATAGAAATACAAAAGAATGGAAACAGAAGTCAAACATACCCTTATTTTTTCTTGCAAAGAAAAGACTTACCATCCGAGCCTCCAAGGTGCTTTCCGTTGATGAAAACTTGTGGCACAGTACGCCTCCCGACAATATTATTCAAGATATCCTGAATCTTTGAGCCATCATCTGCAAGAGTTCTCATTGTCTAAGTAACAGCAATGACACCTTTCAACATATTTACACAACATACACATGACATCAAGAAAACGTTTTCAATTTAAATTTTTTTAAACCCTTCTCTTCCTATGGTGATGATAATATAGAGTATAGACCCAGCTTCTTGGAGAATCCTATATATGATAAAATGTTCACCAGTCAAAACATAATTCAAAATCATATACATACCAAATATTTAAAAATATTTAACAATTAAAAATAAACGGTGGAGGTTGCCATGTCTTGTGTTCACTATGAGCCCATATTATCACTTGTCCTCTTCGTATCAACACTAAACAGCTCCCATAGGAAGGAAACAATCTTCTTCAACAACTTACTATATCGCTGTATTAAATTTTCCCATTACAAAGCTTTCAGTGTCAGGAATGGGATGCAAACCAACCCTTGCTTTTCATGAATGCCAATTATAAAGTTACAGTATGTGATTCTTTCTATCAGAGCTTTCAAGAAAAAAGAAAAGCAAGCTGAAGTTTCCAGTATACCTCTCTCGTCAAGCTCAACAACATGTGGCACCTGGTTCAACTCTTTGAAAACTGACTTAGCTCTTTTGCAGTACCTAAATACCACAGAAATCAAAGAAAAGTGAACAACGAATACCCTATAATCCATTTTTGCCCGTGTGGTAAAGTAACTAGAGTAACATGTTTTTGTGCAATGCAAAGTATACGAGACACTCAATACCAATTCAGAAAGCTTATGAGCACACACCCTGAGCAGAAACCAGCCAAGAACAAAAGGGGGATTGTGTAAAAAAATAAAATTAAATCATAAAAAGAAATGACCATAATAGTTAATCAGCAACGATGACAATTGATTTCTGTTTTCTGTTAGTATTGTCAGTAGATAGTTACTTATCAGAGTCTGTTATCATAGTGTATATACACCCATCATCTTCACTTTACAGAGTAGATAGTAAATTCATCTTTGCTATTTCATTTACCATTCTCAAATTCTCTAATTCTGTTTGAGAGTTTGTGATCCCTCTCCTCAGATTATCAGTTTCTACTATTTTTACATGGTATCAGAGCTCCTTAGGAAGCTCTGCTGTGCTGCTTGAAATTCTTGAACCATGGCAAATCAAAATCCAGTTTTGGATCCGTCAAGCCCTTATTTCTTGCATCCTAATTAGTGCAATTCTAGTTTCTTCAACTCTTACTGGTCAAAATTACCATTCTTGGGCATGAAGATGCCATTCACTTCAAAGAACAAGTTTAAGTTTGTTGATGGTTTGATCTTGAGGCTAGACACGGAGGATCCACTGTTTATGCCATGGATAGGTGCAATTATGCTGAGTGTTCATGGGATGGAGACAATATCAGACGTGTGGCCTGATCTAAAAGAAAGGTATTACTAAGGATATCTCTATAGAATTACAGATTAGCACGAAGAACTTTATGCTGTCAAGCAAGGTGACATGTCTATCACATTTTGTTTTACCAGTTTGAAGGCTTTGTGTGAAGAATTAGATAATTCAAGACCCATCTTGTCCTTGCACAAATCCCTTTGTATGTGGTCTCTGTACAATTAGAAGATACAGACAAAGCACTTATGTAATTCGGTTTTTAAGAGGATTGAATGAACAATATGGAGTAGCAAGGTCCCAGATAATGTTAACAGAACCTTTACCAAGTATTGAACAAGGCTTCTCTCTGTAGTGATACAAGAAGAAAGACAAATGGGTGTTGATTTTGGAGAATAAAAATACTGGTTAGCACATGTTGGGCAGCGGAAGCAAACAAATACAAGAACTAACTCTCTCTCAATAGAGGAAACAATGCAAGAAGAAAAACAATATAAAGGAGACAAAATTTAACGTGGTTCGCTCTTAACTGCCTACATTCACGACCCCTATAAGGAGTTTCAAATCTTTCATTATCCGCAACTTTTGAACGGCTAAAGTTGCAAACCATCCTTACAAATATTTCTTCACATAGACAACTCCTAAAAGTTACCCATATGGATCACTCCCACATTTGGAGGATAACAAAACTCAAATAACCAAAGCCATATTTATATGCTAAAATACTAGCAATACTTCTAGTTCTTAGCGATGTAGGACTTTGGGTTAAATCCCAACAAATCCTCCCCTTAATCCAAAGTCCTGCCAAAACACCGGATGTAACAACTGTCTCCAAAACATTCTTCTTGCAAAACTTGTATTTCACAAGTATTCAATGGTGTAAACAAGAGTCATACTTGCTCTCGTAACTTGCACCGCCTGCACACGAACACGCCTTTTGGCTTCTACTTTGCTAAGAAGACTTTCGATACAAGCTCTCTTTACTTGCACCGTCACTGCTCCACAGGACACGTCGCCTGACCTCCATATTGCCAGGAAGACTTTTGACACAAGGGATCTCATAGATCCAAAAACTACCATTCTAGCCAACACTCAACCAAAGCCCAATCTGACCCAAACCATAGGCTCTGATACCACTGTTGGTAGGAGAAGCAAACAAATACAAGAACTAACTCTCTTTCAAGAAAGGAAACAATGCAAGAAGAAAAACAATATAAAGGAGACAAAATTTAACGCGGTTAACCCATACATCCACGACCCCTATAAGAAGTTCCAAATCTTTCACTATCCACAACTTTTGAACGGATGAAGTTGCAAACCATTCTTACAAATATTTCTTCATATAGACAACTCCTAAAAGCTACCCATATGGATCACTCCCACGTTTGGAGGATAACAAAACTCAAATAACCAAATCCATATTTATAGGCTAAAATACCAGCAATACTTCTAGTTCTTAGCGATGTGGGACTTTGGGTTAAATCCAAACAGCACATCTGATGGAAATCAAGGTGCAATTGTGCAAGAACTTAGTCCCTGAGAGGGGTAGAGGCTTTAGGGGTCAAAACATTACCACTGGAGGGCGAAATTCTAGAGGTGGGGGTCAGTCCTCAAAGATATGTTCTTCCCGTGGCAAGAATGGTCATTTTGTTGACTCTTGCAATAAAAATCTTAGACCAAGAAAGCTAGTTTCTTAGAGCCTGTTATCAGAGGCAAGAGTATATAAATCAATCAACACAGCAAAGCGAAAAATTCATCTTTGCCATTTCATTCAACATTCTCAAGTTCTGTAATTCTATTCTATTCTCACTTGAGGGCTAGTGATCCCTCTCTTCACTTTATCAATTTCAACCATTTTTACAGACTGATCAGTTATTATCCCATAATAATCAGCTAATGAGCAAATACAAACATGAAAGCAGATTATAATGTGAATGTGATCCAAAATGTCAGATCCATACAAGTCCTCATACTCAAAACATAAGCAAAGATCAGAGTACACTCAAATACAATAACATAGAATAAGCATCCTGAGACAATGCGAAAACAAATGAATCGTGAGGTAAGATCATGAAAATTCTCAGACACTAAACCCTTTTTTCGTCAAATCCAAAACACTCAAGATAATGACAACAAATCCGTTTCGAGATTACCCATAAGTATAAATATAACAGATTTCCACCAACAAAAAAAAAAACGCTCCACTTCCCCTTTTCGTCAGATCCAACAGCACCACCAAAAGGAAAAGCAACCAGATCATAATAATTCAACTATGAACTGAATTTTAATTAAAAAAAAAAACCAAAAAAGGGACGTACGGGCAGTAGGACTTGGAGAAGATGACGATTTTGTGGAAGAGATGGTCTTGTCGACGAACTCACCGACGGAAGCAGCGGAACCCAAATGGAGAGAGGTTGATAGAGCTAACATCACCATTGCCATTGCTGTTACCGTGGTTCTCGCAGATGCTGCAGCCATGGTCGTAACTCAATGTTCTGTTCTGTTCACCGACCCGAAAACCAGTGAGGAATTTTGCTAATGAATGAGGAACAAGACTTTTCAGTGCTTGTCTCCGTTCTTTCCTATTGGGAATACGAGGATGCATCGCCGTTGATTCCAGATCTTGTCGGCAACTGTCACCCGTACGATGTACTTAACATTTGGTCAATCGTTTACCCTTTAAAAAGTTAACTAAGATTTAAGACGTCATAATTAAAAATAATAATTTAATGAATTTAATTAGTATGGACAGACATGTACCAAAAAAATTAGCGTGTACAGACATAATTTTCTTTACAAACTCATTCATATTGCTGTATTAGGTAGTTGACTTTTCAATTAATAAATTGAAAAATCGTCTAAATGAAAGAATTTGGTTCGATAATTATATATTTTTATTTTATCAGTATATTAAAATTAAATTTAAAATTAATTATGATATATATTAATTATTATCATTGTTTGTAAAATTTAGTTTAGAATATTGTCCTAAGATTTCTATTTTTATTTTTATTTTTATTTTTGTTAGTGCTGGAGGTAGACATCTCTGAATAAATTATAAAAAGTTATTTGGTGAAATAACAAACTTCATCTTAAACAATAAAGGCGATCACTATTGATTTATGATTTCTTTTTAGAGTAAATTCCCTTAAAAAATTTAAAATCAGATAAATTAGTTTCTCAAAAATAAAAATATATTTTGTGATCTCTTACAATTAAAAATATAGAATAAATTAGTCATTCATCAATATTTTTTAAAAATTTTAAGATAAATTGATCCATGATGCACTGTAAAAAGGTTTTAATTAATTCTCAATAAAAATATAAATAAGACAAATAAATCTACTGAAATAGTGAAGAGTAACTAACTTGTCATATATTTTAAATTGGGAAGGACCACAAAATGTATTTATTTTATTGGGGGACCAATTTATTATGCACTAAAATTTTGAAGAAACAATTTTGGTATTCACTTTTTTTTTAATTATTTTTCACAAGTTTCTTCTATTGTAAACATTCTTGTTTAAAGTAGGATTGAACATGAAATGTGAATACCACTCTCACCTGAAATTATAGCCGTAGTTTGTTAATTACATATGAGGGACTAACCCCTTTTGTTAGACCTAATTCTCGTTGGCATTTTCAAGATAATTTTAAACAAACAATCGAGATAATATACCAATTGCAACATATTTCATTCTTGCAAATCAAAATGTAAACATATTATGTTCTTTATTCTTATTGCTAGGTTATTAATTTAAGAATAAGTTTGACAATTGATATATTGCCTATATTTTATACTGCAAACTAATTATATCATGTGACCCATATGCTCTCACAGCCTCACTTGTATTGTGACGCGGTCATCATGGAACAACTAACCATTTCTTTAAACATATTATGTACATATATATAATATAGTATAAATAAAAGTTAAGGCTATTTTTAAGTGAAAATGGAATAGAGGTAGTGTTTGGAATGCTTAATAAAAATTAGAAAATGAATTGATTTGATTTTTAAGTTAAATATGATGTTTAGAATAATCAAATAAAATAGGAAAAGAATTTATTTATAAATCCATTTTTATGTCTAAAAAATAATAAATTATATTTGGAATGATTAAAATAGAAAATAAATTGATTTGGTTTGTGTATAAGTTTTAAAATCAATTTATTTTCATCTAAACCCTGTGAAAAATCAAATGTTTTGAAAATTAAAAAAATAAAATTTGATAAAATTATAAAAACAATTCATTTCTTTTTTTTTTCTCATTCCAAACACACTCTGAATGAAATATTTTTCATTTATTCTTAATTGTCACTGTTCGACAAACTACTGGGCATCATAATGCACCAAACAGAAGACAAAAATTATGATTTGTAGCGAAAATAAGTTTTAATATTTTATCTAAGTACTTCAGCCAGTCATATTCAATAACTAATCTCTCTCTCTCTCTCTCTCTTTATTTATCTATTTGGGTTTCTTTTCTTATGGTTCAACATTTATCTTCACCACTTCAAAAAGCAAAAAATTCATTTTCATTACTTCAGGCACACTGAAGTAGCCTATTGCTATTGGACTTGGTGATAGCAAATGATGAAGGTGCAAAGACTCGGCAGAATGCCCGTGGCACCCTAGAAGGAACCGGAGTGGCATTTGACCCACTCTGCTGTGTTGTGTGTGGGCTACCTAAGATGTGTTTTGGATTTAAAAAAAAAGGTGATTATAAAATTTAAATTTTATATTTAATTAAAAAATTGAAAATTAATTTTTTTTTCATAAGGTACGTTTTGTAGTTTCTATAAAAATGCAGAAAGTTAATTATTTTAGATTCTGATTATTTTTTAAAAATTTTTCAAATAGATGAAAAGTTATTTTTTGGAGTGAAAAAAATGATTCTAAGCTAAAAAAATCATAAACAAACACACCCTAGAATGGACTTATTCATAAATTTAAGTTTTTGAAAAATTGATTTTAAATAATTTATTCAAGGCTTTAATTTCTTTGCATGTAAAATATTTTTATACTATCATTAAATTATATGTTATCACATCAATAAAAGTGGTTATATCTCATATCACCACTATTTGAAAATTATGCAAATGAAATGATTTAATTGGATAACAATATAAAAAAAATTTACACTATCAATGGTTAGAAATTAAACTTTTTATTCAATTGACTTATATTAAAATTGACTTATATTAAAAAACTTTAATTGATCTTCGTTAAGATACTTAATCAAATTTTTTTGATAATCATACTTAAATCAACTATGGCCCAAAATAACTACATCTTATCTCAGAAATAATTCTCAGAAAAAAAATATCTAATAGTTAATTTTGTCATTTTTGACTTAGCAAGCCATTTGGCTGAGTTGGTCAAATCAGGCAGAAAAAGGAAAAGTCTAAAAGATGGTATTCAATTTTGACTCATATACACTTTGATTCCATTACTTTAAAAATATATAAAATAATTTTTAAACTTTTTGATACATATACATTACTACAATTTGATAACAAATATTCATTTTTTGATGAAAAATTGCATGTGCAGGCTCTATAATCTCATTAGGAAACCTCACATATAAAAAAAAATTAGGATAAAAGTGCATATAGATACAAAATTAAAGGATTTCTTTAACTTTTCATGTCAAAAATAAACGCCTATTAGCATATTGTAGTAACGGCACATATAAAAAAGTTTAAGAACCATTTTGTACGTTTTTTAAATTACAAAATCAGAGTGCATATGAGCTTAAGTTGAAGGGGATATTCTAGACTTTTACAAATCGAAAAATATTCAACCTTCAATTTTGTTAGTTCATCTTTTAGATCTTTTAACCAAAACAACATCCTATACATTTAACTACATTACTTGAGCCATCGTATCAGATTTAGCCCATTTTAACACGATTACCTACCTGTTAGAAGTTACAAAAGAGAAACGGTTTCATCATATCATGTAGTGATCCACCAATGTAATACAAAAGTAGTGTGAGTTCTAAACTTTTATAAGAGGGCGTCTTGAGTAAAACTAGATGATTCTGATCTGGTGCAAAATGGAAGCGAGTGTGTAAAAGTATGGCAGTTATTTCAAACACAATCTAGAGGACTCTGCTTTATTATTGTTATTGTTCTTTGGTATTTGCCAATATAGCTTCATACCCTTTTGAGTGTGACACTAATTTTATCCCTTAGAGTGTTAAAACTAATCTCATTCGGTGAATTAAACAAAGCACAACCCAACCAAACAAGACATCAGATTGATAAGCAATTTGAGATATCCAACTGCATATCATACCTTACGAGAAGAGAATATTATTATAGTGTTTCACATAATTTTATCATGTATAATCTTTTACTATCAATTCTAATATGTTTTGTGTCATGTCAGGGCCCTTTTTTTTTTAAATATTTTCACGAAAGGATTTATTCCCAACACATCCGTACTTAAGTTTCAAGCTCTCGCATCTTATAGTTGTGTTGATTTCAACAGTTCCCAACAACATAGAAACGGGTACACATGACTAAGTGTTTGTTAGGAACCAATACCATTTTCGGTTGCTTTCTAAAAATTTTCGATAGTAACCTTGTCAACTAAACTTTTCTCAGCTACTTGTCTAATACACTACTGCATAAATAGGAGTTTCACAATAAGGCAAGTATCAATTCAAGCAATGTGTTGCCATCAACATCCGTTTGTAGAGATCAATGAAGCCACCATAGCCATTCTAAAATCCGACAGATTCCCTTGACCCTTAAAAGACTTATGATTTACTGAGCAATACACCCTAGCTCTTAAAAACTAAAATGGCTACTACTTGAGCTTGGTATCAGTCATGTATATACTTTCTACAGGGCATTAGAAGTTTCCATTCGGCTAGATTGTTAGTTCTTTCAATAGCAATCTCCCCTTCCGCATCACTAGTGATTTTCTGAATCTCTGACAAAGGATAGTCGAAGATGCAGAAGGGCACACACATTCAGCAGAGAAAAGTGACAGTTTCCATATGTCAACATTCAAAATTTAAATGCAAAGATGCCCACCCACCCAACCCCAAAATAAATGATACCAGGAAACCAAAAGGAAATTTTTTTGATTCGGTCAAGCTGCTAAAATAAATATCTTGTTAATCAATCTTCAGAAAATTTTGAAGCCAACAACGGCGTTTAGCTGAATTGGCAAATAGAACTAAATGTAATCACACAACATTGATTATTGCAACTTGCAACCATATATTGCACATAAGTAAATAAATCACATCCTCTCACAATTTGATGTATGAATCACATATTCTTAAATTGATAAGGAAGTGTATGCATCACAGGTGGCACATATGGGACCCATCATCTAGCTTTCTACCCTTAAATCAAATGGTTAACAGGACCCAATTCCAAACCTCTCAGATACCCTTACAAGTCAGAAGCAACTTGAAATATATTTTTATATCCACAGATTTCACAAACAAATGAGAAAAAAAAAGGGGAAATAAATACATGAATGAATAGAGGAAAAATGTTATTTGTCCATAAGGTGTAGAAATTCACTACAGCCTATCCATCCAATCCAATAATGGATAATATGTAGTTCAATATCAACACACCTCATGTACAAATAACCTAACTCGTTCCAGAGGGATGAAATGAAATTTATATGAAAGCAGGTTCAGAGCAATGCAACGGAACAAATATATCAAGTTAATAAAAGCATAAAGGAAATATAACAAGTCCTCAAATCATGCTTATATGATTCATTGATTCCACGCTAACACTATCACCATTCACTGATCTCTGATGGAATAACTAACAATTCCAGAGCAGAGTGATTCACTGTATACAACATAATCTTAACAGTAGTGAGTAGCAGTACATTTTTCAGGGCAAAGTCTAAACCCTCATTAACTATATATCAGGCAAAGCAAAACCCAAAAAAAAAAAAAAAAAAAACGAAACACACACAATAATAAAAAAAAAAGGCAAGAAAGAAATAACGTACAGTATAGTAGTACAACCGAGGAAAGATCTGTACAAGAGGACGCTAATATGAACATAAATTTATTATTACAGATAAGATAGGTAGCTGCATCTACACAGGAGGTATGTTGGAGAAAGAGAAGCCCTTGTAACCCTTGTAAGCATAATATGCAATCCGCGTGTAGTAGAAGCCCGGTATGAACAACAGCGTTCCCAGAATCGCAAAGAACAGCCCTATATTAATCAATTCCAAAAAAAAATTTAAATTAAGTTAAGCCCATAATAGCTAATTTGTTGAATTTCAGAATAACACATTAACATAAAACATGAAGCAAAAAGGGGGGAAAAAGGTCTTCAACTTTCTCAATAGCCCACCTACCCAACTAGTAATCTACTAATCTCCCATCAGAAATTTAAGATCTTTTTTTTTCAATCTCAAACAAAAATTTCACCTTTCTTTTTTTTTCCAAAAAAGAAAAAGCGACAGGGAAAAAGATTCCAAAAAAACCCCCCGAATAATTTCTTTCCTTTTTGTTTTTTTTTTTTTTGAAGAAGAAAAAGAAAGAAAGATAGGAGTGTTGTTTGTTATGTAGTGTTACCGTGAGCAATGTCACCGCCGACATGGTTGAAGGCCATGAGGGAACCGATGATGATGCCGAGGGTGCCGAAGACGAGGAGAGAGAGGGCGAGGGCGATCTCCTTGATGGGGGGCTTGTTGTTGACGCTGTACGATGTTCCCATCATCATGTCCTCGTCCGATATCGAGAACGCATGATCCACGTATGCCATTTTCCTGTTACTCTTGCCCCCACTCGGAACCCAGCTAGAACTTCTCTCTCTCTCTCTCTCTGATGTGCTTGCTCTGCGTCCTAGTTTTTGCTTCCTTGTACTAGATTTGGACGAGGTTGTCTCGATGACAGAAGAAGAAGAAGTGGGGGGTTGTTGAATTCAGCTTTTCCGCTTGGTCTTCAAGATGGGTGTGCAAATCGAGACTTGTCACAGGTAAAGTTTGGGAATTTAATGTAATTAATTAATTAATCGCACTATTTGTAAATGCCACCGCCAGCAGCAACTCAATTCGAGCTGACATAGCTCAAACATAATCTCATGGAAAATTTACATTTATCTCCTCTTTAAAATTTGCACATTAATTTTCTGAAATTTGAAATATCCAACACCAATCTCCGCTATTTACGTTAGTCCACTGGTAACTTTAATGTATCAGTATAAAATTGCATAACATATAATTTTTAATGACATTATAATAAATATCAAGGATAAGTATAAGTATTAAATAATTATATTATTATTTTATTAAGTGATAAAAATATGATATTTTCTCATGCTGAAAAAAAGAACAAATAAAAAGATAATATGTTTTTATCACATAATAAAAAAATAATATGATAATTTAATTATTATGACATACTTTAATATTTATAACAATATTATTAAAATGCATGTGTTGTGCACATATATATATTATTTCATCAATGTCATTTATAGACTAACATTGATAAAGGAGGTTAGTGTAAGATTTTTTAAAACTCAATGACTTAACATACGAACTTTAAAAATAGAGAATACATGAGTTGTATTTAGTCAAATATTAAAAAAAAATGAGTATAATTTTTTCTAATCTCAATCCAAATATTGCTTGTTAATGTTCCAAAATACTAATTTTAATAATGCTCTATTAGCATGTTTTGGTACATAATCCCTAGGTGCGGATTCATTGACACATAATTCGCTATAAGGGAATTCTGCCTTCATATCACATACAAAAATCATTCTCACTTAAACACCGTATTCTTGCAATTTTACCACTCAAAATCCATATTAAAAAATTAACCCTCGGATTACGTGTGAAAAAATAATTTCAAGATAGTGGTTAAAATTAGAAGAAATAGTAACGGACACAGAAAATCACTGCCTCTGCAGAAAAATTTTCATTCTTTCCCAGCGGATTTGGAATATTCTCCACGTATGCCGAATACTTTTATCAGTTTATGTCATTAAAATTTCTTAGTAACAAGAAAATTTTCGTGTTCTAATAGAAATATATAGCGGAAATATTTTCTGTTTTAATAGAGATATCAGCCGTTCTAATAGGAATATTTAGTGCAAATATTTTTTGTTTTCTCCACTAAAATAAAAAATATTTCTTTAAATATTTCTGTTAGTACACAAAATATTTCTTGTTACTTAAATACTTCATGTTTTAAAATACTAACAAATTGTCATGCATCTCAAATATAAAAATCCAAAATATCTCCATTAAAGTTGATTTTGCACATGCAGTTGGAATTGAAGTTAATAGTTTTAAGCTCAAGTTCCAATTTTGTTAGAATTGAAATTGGCTCAAAATCTTTAATATGATTAGCTCTTATAAAGAATTATGATCTAAAACTAGAATTTTAAATTCAATTTTATTTCTATTGCTTGAATATATGATTTATAACTTTAAAATATTTTCATTTTATTAAGTTTGAAACAGACGAACAATCAAAAATAGGTGGTAGGACAATGGCAGACAAGCGGTTAGTTGGTATATTTCTATTAGAACACAAAAAATGTCTTGTTACTCAAATACTTCACGTCTTAAAATACTAACAATTGTCATGTCCCTCAAATATAAAAATCCAAAATATCTCCATTAAAACACCAATGGTTGATTTGGCGCGTAGAGTAGGAATTGAAGTTAAGAATTTCAAGTTCAAGTCCAATTTTGTTAGAATTGGAATGGCTCAAAATCCCTAATATATTTAGCTCTTACAAAGAATTAGGATCCAAAACTAGAATTTAAAATTCAATTTCATTTAGATTGTTTGGATATATAATTTGTAACTTCAAAATATTTTCACTTTATTAAGTAGGAAGCAGGCGACAACGATAATAAGTGGTAGGACATTGGCAATTCGATGCCAGGAACGAGCGAGCGGTGGTCGTGATCGGTAATGGATGAGTTGGCTAGGGCGGTTGGCCACGGGCGGTGGCCACCAATAAGGGATGGTTAGCCACCATAGAAGATGGTTGGTACCAACGAGCGAGCGCCCATTGAAGGTGGGCACTAAGAGGAGATCATAGTGAAGAACGATAAAAATTATGAGATGTGAAATTGACAATTTTTAAGGTCCGAGTATGAATTGGAAAATCCTTGGGTTAATTATTTTTCAATTTCATGGAATTGTTATATAGAATTATGATTCTAATTCTCAATGGATTATCATACACAAAATATGGATTTGAGCCATTCAATTGCAATTTCAAATTCCAATTCCATACTCAATTTCATGCGCAAACAGGCATTAAAATGTTTTACAAAATATTTTCCTTTATAAATTATATTAATTTCATGCACCATGATTTATTTTTTGATTAAAATGATTTGTTTTAAAAATACACAATGAGAAATATATTTTAATTTTTTATTTGTAAAATGTTACAACTTTGTTGTATTTAACCTCTAAATCTGTCTATATTTTCTAGATTATTAAATTAACTTGTTCTAATCTCATCATTAATTAGATTGTTATCAGATCAGATTTAAATTAAAAAGTAAAAACGAATAAATAAGCCTTACCCAAGTCCTCTCTGCACCCTTACTATACTAAAACATTATTGCTTCACTGAGATGTTTCAGTTTCCCAGAGCAGAGAGGGAAGAGAGAGTTGCTTCATTGTGAAGGATTCTGAGTCTGAAGCCAAAGCAAAGAACAATTATTTACTCCTGTTGAAGGTGAAAAAGGTCTGAAAGTGCAGTTTCTGAGTTGTTCTGTTTCTTTTATTAACTCTTGTGAAGGTAAAAGGTCTGAATATTTTGATCCATAACTGCATCTGCATTATTCTCTTTTCTTTTTTTTGTTGTCTTCAACCGTTTTTGATGAATAAAAAACAAACTTCGTTTACCCTTCCACCTCTGCCATATCAGGTTTTGGAGATCTTAAAACTGTTATAACCACTTGCAGCTTGTTTGGTTAGATAATTTTTCCCAATTGAGTTGGAAAAAATTCATTTGAAAAGAAATAAAATTGTTTGGTTTAGTTGTTCATCTTGATAAAAGCATATCACTTTTATAAGAATTGATTATATTGAAAGCTAAAAATATTAGCTTTTACTTTTATATCTCATATAAATTTTTTTGAATTCACTTTTTTAACATTATTTATAAATACAAATCAATTATTGTAAAAGTAATTCTATCAAAATCTAAATCAAACTTATTTGGCAAACGCTTATTTTATTTTTTATTTTTATTTATTTAAAATTGTTCTGTTTCGACTCAAAATAAGCTAATCCGAAACATACATTTGGCTACTTTAGTTAGGTCCTGGTCGAGAAATAGACCAGCTTTTTGGGTTTTCAGTTTCTTATATGCAAACTAAGAAACTTTGCTGCACAAAAACTTGGTCTATTATATATGTATGAAAACTCATCTAGTTAACATGGCAATGTTTTAAGTGTATCGCTCAAAACTTAGCTATTAAGCCGGGATTATAGATGTCCACAGCCTTCATCAAGCATTGTGTGTAGCTTCATTTGATAAATGCAATATGAAAATGTCGCACAATGCTAATTTCCTTTATAAAATGTTCATTATTCTTCCATTTAATTCTGACATGTTGTTTTTAAATCAATGCGTTTATTGTTAGCCATATTGTATTTAGAAACAGTCATCCTTTCTGATAAATCATAATTCATAAGGGCGGAACAATACTCGGTTGTTGTTGTATATACATGGTAACAAATTCTTTTAGCTAAAATCCAATTATTTGATTTTGACATTAGCATTACTCATATGGGTTATTTCTTCCTTTGTAGCAAAGAAACCTTGAGTTCTTTTTATGTGCTCTGTATCTTCCCAAGCCTGACTTCAACTTTTTTGTTTTATCTTATTTCATCTACATGAAAGAGGATGGCCGGGAGAAATAAGGAATGTGCAGTGGGAATTGACCTCGGCACAACTTACTCGTGTGTTGCAGTATGGCAGGTGCAGCACTGCCGAGTGGAGATCATCCACAACGACCAAGGCAATAGAACAACACCTTCTTTTGTTGCTTTCACAAATGACCAAAGGTTGATTGGTGATGCTGCCAAGAACCAGGCTGCTTCCAAGCCAACCAACACCGTCTTTGGTAATTGATCTTACACTTTCAGTGGCCTCATTAAAAAGTACTTAGGTTTTAATGGCTTGTCTATAGACATAGTTTACGATAGGATGCAATTTTAAAGTTTAATCTATTAGGCCAGATGTTGAGGAACTCAACATGGACTTATTTAGAGAGTGCATGGAGACAGTTGATCGGTGTATTACTGATGCCAAGATAGACAAGAGTTGTATACATGATGTTGTCCTTGTTGGTGGATCTTCTAGAATTCCAAAAGTGCAACAGCCATTGCAGGACTTCTTTAAGGGAAGAATCTATGCATGAGCATCAATCCTGATGAAGCAGTCGCTTATGGTGCAGCTATCCAGGCTGCTTTGTTGAGTACAGGCAGTAAGAATGTTCCCAACTTGGTGCTAATGGATGTTACCCCTCTTTCACTAGGTGTATCGGTAGTGGGAAATCTTAGTGATTCCTAGGAATACTACCATTCCTGTAAAGAGGAAACAAGTATATTGTACAGTTAAAGATAACCAATCCTGTGTTGATGAAATGGTTTATGAGGGTGAGAGGACAAGAGCCAGTCAGTGATAACAACTTTTTGGGTTGGTTTCGTCTCTCGGGCATTCATCGTGCTCCTAGAGGCCTTCCTGTTACAGTATGCTTTGATATAGATGCTGATGGTATCCTAGCCAGATTACTATAACCAATGACAAAGCAAGATTTTCAAGCGAAGAAATTAAGAGAATGATTCAAGAAGCTGAGAAATACAAAGCCGAAGATGAGCTATACCTTAAAAAGGCTACAGCAATGAATGCCTTGGAGGATTGTGTTTACATGATGAAGAGTGTTATGCTGGATGTTAATATCTGTTCAAAGCTAAGTGCACAGGACAGGACATGGATCAGTGTTGCAATTGTAAGGGCTAAATATTTTCTCGATGGCAAGCGACAGGCAGAAACATCTGTACTTCAGCATTTCTTGAAGGAGGTTCAGAGCATGTTCGAATCATTATGGCCAAGCTTCGCTAGATCCTTGTCAAGTTATTTTTTGGGTGCAGACTTGAGATTTCGCATTTGATAAAATGCAAATCTTGATGATCAATATTACCTCAATGTATTTATTTTGAAGCCAGAAACAGCTAAGTGTTAAGGGCATCTCCGAATCCGTTGTTGTTAAGTTTCGCTAGATGTTTTATCGTTAGTTAAGGTGATTTTTTGGGTACAGACAAGAGATTTTGCATATAATGACCATTAGAAACTTAAAGTAGTTCTATTGTTTTCCTATTTGATGTTCTCTTAAAATTGCTTATGTGGTAGACTTAGCTTCCAGAATTTGATTCTTGAACATGTCTCCTTCTGTCAGTTTGGATCCAAGAAAATTTTATTGTGAATCGCTTTCCTGGTGCAGAGGACTTACTTTCCTGGTGAATCACTATCTATCTGCAATAGCAAAAATTGGTATCAAGGAGGAGATTGATGGACTCTTAATTTCTTACCATAATAATATTAAAAAAATTAATTTAAGCATCTGATTTTGTGTCTTATGCTTCGAGAGAGGAATAAAAAGTATAATTTACCAATTTGTTATGCTGGTTCATGCTCCAAGACATGTTTGTTATTTATTATTTGAAGACAAATAATTATTTGGTTTTAAAAACTACTAAATTCCTTTGTTTTTTTCGTCTTCAAACCTGGAATCCTTACAACATTACTGGGAGACTAACTGGCTATTTTTGTGATTAAGATATCTTTTCAGCAATTGTCTTTTTCAGAATTTGGACCTTGTCCTGTACTTGAAATCTTATTTATTCTTAACCATTGTTGGCGTTTTAAGAAGCTTTTCATTGTGTGCTTGGCAAGCTCAAAACAAGTTAATATAAATGCCCTTTTTAAAAAAAAAAAATTAACATTTTGATATTCTTTTTTTTTTTTTTGGAAAAAGACACACTCTGTAGGACTAACTAGTATTAGGTTCTAGATACTCGGGTCAGATGAAGTCGACAGAGTTTTTGCCCTCTTTTTTTCTAAAAGTTGTACAGATACAAATATGAGGAGATGTTGTCATATTCCGCAGCCAAAAATGACCAGTTTAAGCTAACTTTGATTATTATAGAATTAAGTTAATTATAGTTCTTTCATATTTTCTTTGTATTGAATGTTCCACAACATATTAATTTCACACTCAACTACCTTCCTCATTTCTTTCCTAGTTTTAAATTGGGACTGTGTTATACTTCTTCAATCCAACATTAATTAGTGTAAATGAATAAGATACAGGTGTAATGCTTTAAAAAGTCCAATAGTCTAGTCCCTTTGGACTATAATGTATCAAAGTGTCTCACGCCTCCAACTTTTCAACCATTCCCTACCATCACTTCTTTTTAGCAGTCTTTATTATTTGTCTCGTTGATTAGGCAATTTTGTTGATGTAATAATTGGCGAATTTCCACACCCCACTGAAAGTTCTGCAAATTGTTGGTCTTACTTTTCTTCAATCTCAGACAAACTTAGGAGCCCAATCTTTGATACAGTTTTGTGAGATCTCATGATGCCTTGAGTTGTGTACTTTCCAAATTTGTGCTTGGAAGGTGCAAACCATTTATTCATCTATGTCCTCCAAACACATTTGGAAAACCAGTTAAAACATGCTTTTTACTCTAAATTCCACAACCCCATGATTCAAACTTAAGAAGTGCAAATAATTGCTTATTGCATGGTTGGGTGCTACTTTGGCATGACAATAGAATTGCATAATTTTCTAGCCAGATGGTTCGTTTTGCTATTGCCACATGTCAATGCCAAAGTCAACCCCAGTTTCTGCCTAGTTTATTCTCTACCCTTAACAGATCACAAGTTTAAGAATTGAATCTCTATGTTTGAGCAAATGGGTTGTGGATAATCAGGAAAAAACTGCTGTTTGGTGCAAAGAAAAACAAGAACAACCTTGTAAGATGGCTCAGCCTGTGGTGACCTTTGTTGTTGACAGGCTTGGTGATATGCTCATTCAAGAAGCAGTGTTCTTATATGGGGTGGAAGACAAAGTGCTGCAGCTGAGAACTGAGTTGAGGAGGATGCAGTCTTACTTGCAAGATGCAGATAGAAGGCAATATGAAAATGAAATCCTCAGAAACAACATCTCAGAAATCAGAGAAGTTGCTTATGATTCAGATGATGTCATTGAGGCATATGCCCTCAGAGGATCCTCAAGAAGAAACTTGACTGGTGCCCTCAACCTCATCAAAAGGTGTGTTCTAACCATATCAAAGCTCATAGAAATCCATCAGGTTGGATCTCATGTTGATGACATCATAGGTAGGATATCCAGCCTCACAAGTAGTCTGCAAACTTATGGCATTAGACCTGAAAGAGGGGAAGCCTCAAATTCCGTGCATGGGAGCCGCAGAGATTTGAGGAGGTCTTACTCTCATATAATTGAAGAAGACATAATTGGTGTAGAAAATGATGTAAAGACTCTCGAGTCTTGTTTGGTGAATCCCAATGAATTTAGAGTTGTTGCTATTTGTGGGATGGGTGGTTTGGGAAAGACAACATTGGCAAAGAAGTTATACCATAGTACTGAGGTCAGGCCCCATTTTGAGAGTTTGGCTTGGGTTTACATTTCACAGCATTGCCAAGCAAGGGATGTGTGGGAAGGAATTTTGTTTAAGCTGATCCCTCCTACCAAAGAGCTAAGAGAGGAAGTAGCCAGTATGAGAGATGAGGATCTAGCAAGTAAGCTCTACCAAGTTCAAATGGAGAAGAGATGCTTGGTAGTCCTTGATGATATTTGGAGGGCAGATACCTGGAAAGATCTTGGGCCTGCGTTCCCAAATGAGAGTTCACTATCAGGAGTTGGTAGTAAAATACTGCTAACCACTCAAAACACAGATGTTGCACTACGTCTGGATCCTACTTGTTATATTCACAAACCAAGCTGTTTAAATGAAGATGACAGTTGGGAATTGTTCCAAAAGAAGGCATTTCCAAAAAATGATTTTCCAGGTATATAGATTTGTCTTATCCCCTTTCTAAAATGCATTCTCAGTATTATTTACAGTTTAGTTGTTTACCATGTTGATTAAGTTTGCTAGTTTCAATCTTCTGAAGCTTCAAACTTGACCTTTTCTCTTCTTAAACTAACACTCCCAATTTGATTCTTCCAGCAATGTTAGTTCATAGAAATCAGTAAACAAGAGATAGCAAAAATGAGTTAGAGATTATTGTTCTTGTTCTCATTTTTTTCAGAAGAACAAAATAGGTTCCAAACCCCTGTATATGACACCTAGAAGTCCCTTGTGCATGTAGCAGAAAGGGAATATCATAATTTATAATTCATACATCTGCAAATTTCATCATAAATGAATTTTAGAATCTGGATGACTTTCCCTCACAAAACTTCAGAATTTCAATTGTTTCCTACTTTTGCCTTACTTGGCTTTTATGTGTTCTTTATTTTCCACAAATGGGTGGATCTTGTTTCCTTCTCTTTTATGACGTTTCCTTGGCTTGCTGAAGTTCAACAATGTTTGTGGACTTCTTTTTCCCATTAACACGCAAACATGACTATGATACTAGCTCAATAAAATTATACTGTCACATTTGAGTGGTTTTGTACCAAAGAATAACATATAGGAGTTGCACATGGATATGACCCCAATGTTTCTTACAAATTATGCAAGAGGCCTTGCAGTTCTTCCTAGTTGGAGTTATTGAACTTCAGTTTATCATTATGCATTGCTGTTTACTTTGAACAGACTCCACAACTCGCACAGAAATGGAGAAGTTGGGAAGGGAAATGGTTGCGAGATGTGCAGGTTTACCGTTGGCCATCATTGTGCTTGGAGGACTATTAGCGGCAAAGCCTACATTCTATGAATGGGACACGGTGTGTCAGAACATTGACTCATACCTGAGGAGAGCAGAAGGCTGTGAACTCTTGGGAGTATTAGCTTTGAGCTATGATGAATTGCCATACTATTTGAAACCATGCTTCTTACATTTAGCCCATTTCCCAGAAAATTTAGAGATACCAACAAAGAAATTGATAAGAATATGGGTGGCGGAGGGTATTATATCACTGGTTCAGAATGAAGGAGAAGGTGAAGAAGCACTGGAGGATGTGGCACAACGCTACTTGACTGAGCTGGTAGCGAGATGTATGATCCAGGTGGTTGAGAAGAGTTCAACAGGAAGAATAAGAACTTGCCAAATGCACAACCTCATGAGGGACTTGTGTGTGGATAAGGCAAAGCAGGAAAACTTTCTTGGGATGATTAATTTCCGGAATGTGTGTGACACTTTGGAGGGTTTTAGTTTACCTACGGCCTCAAGAACAAGGCATATTGGTAAGGTTCGCAGGGTTGCCTTATATTTGGATCAAGACATTGATAGGTTCTTCCCTTCACAATTAAAAAGGCATCGACATCTCAGGTCACTCCTTTGCTTCCATGAGAAGACAGCTAGGCTAAGTGAATGGGGGCTGATGAAGTCATTTTTCAACAACTGCAGGTTCCTTAGAGTCTTGAACTTGGAAGGAATCCAGGGTCAGCAAGGAAAGTTGCCAAAAGAAATAGGCTACTTGGTCCACCTAAGGTTTCTCAGTCTAAGAAACACAAAAATTGATGAGTTGCCCCCATCAATAGGCAACTTGAAGTGCTTGCAGACCCTGGATCTTCTGACAGGGAATTCAACTGTTCAAATACCAAATGTAATAGGGAAGATGGAAAGGTTGAGACATATATATCTACCAGAGTCATGTGGTGATGGCACTGAAATATGGCAATTGGACAGTCTGAGAAACTTGCAGACCTTGGTTAACTTCCCTGCAGATAAGTGTGATGTAAGTGACCTTATAACATTAACCAATTTAAGAAAATTGGTCATAGTTGATCCTAACTTTGGAGATATCTTCAAGTCTCCAGATGTGACATTTAGCCACCTCAGGTCATTGTTCTTTATCTGCTCTGAGGATATATCAGTTGTCCAAGTTACAACTGGATGTCCCAACCTATACAAACTGCACATAGAAGGTCCTATAATGAATTTTCCAGAACCCCACCAAATCTCTCCCAAGCTGGCCAAGCTAAAGTTGCATGGTTCTGGACTACTTGTAGATCCAATGGCAACATTAGAGAACCTTCCCAATTTAAGGGTGCTTGAGTTACAACTGGATTCATTCATGGGAAAGCAACTAGTTTGTTCCAGCAAAGGTTTCCCTCAGCTCAAGTCTCTACTTGTCAGTGACTTGACCAACCTTGAAGAGTGGAAGTTGGACAAAGGAGCCATGCCTGGTCTCACCAAGCTAGAGATTAAAAATTGCACCAAGCTTAAGATGGTTCCTGATGGGCTCAGGTTTGTTACCACACTGCAGGATTTGGAGATCAGATCAATGTTTGCAGCATTCAGGACTAAACTTGAAAAGGGAGGAGAGGACCATTACAAAGTCCAACATGTGCCAGCTGTGGTTTTTCGTTATTGTGACTATTAGCAAAGGTAGGAAGTGGCAATTTCAATTGCTAACCTCAATTTGAGGGTAACATTGCTGCTTAGCATGGACAGTGTTCTCTGAGTTAATCAATTCATTCATATACTGTTAGTTATGTTAATCATTCCGAATTATATTTTCCCTTTAAACTATTGCTACAAACCCTTCCTCTTTAAAATCCAAAAAAATCCAAACTCGCAAATGAACCTTCAGAAATATATGGAAAAAAAGAACATTATATGATATAGTAGCACACACGTGGCAGGTTTAAAGGAGAGCATATATGCTTGCTTGCTTCTCTTTTATTGATCCGTGTTTATTCAAAAATTTATTTTAACAGTCAAAATTAATGGGGGCACTTGGTATTGGATAGGTGGTAGTCTCTACTCACTCCATTTATTCATCATATTCAATAATAATAAAGTAGGTATCTCACTCACTTTTGGGAGTACATTTGATTAGAGAGTATACATAGGAGGTAAATTTTTCTTGGAATAGATTCATGTGTAATTTTACATATAAAATTCTTTCATAAAAATTTATACTTCATTTTTACCCCTTAACCAAACATGATTTGAGAGAAACATGATTTTGAAATATTTGTAATTTTTTTAAAAAATTTACCGATTCATTTCAAAATTGTGTTTATTTAAGCAACTAGGATTGATCTATTAGTGAGGGTTTCGGGTAGTATACATGAAGTCCTAGTTTCAAATTTCACTTAACCAATATAATTTTCAAATTACAAAGAAAAATCATGTTGATTTTTTGATAATATTGTAAAAAAAATTAAAACAATACACTTCATTAGAAGAAGAAAATAACATATGAAACCAATATTATGTTAACTATTTACATCAATTTATAAATATATAAATTAGAATAAAACTATTTGTCTCGATAAATATATATGCACACATTAATAATTAAACATTACCCCCTTCGTTTTAAAATAAATATCCTTTTCACTTTTTAGGTTCATTTATAAAGTAATATATTTGGATACAATCATTTAACCCATGCAATGCATGAGGTGATGATAAAAAATAATTTGTTAACAATTACTAAAAATAAATATAATTTATTTAAATATATCTAGTAGAAATTGAGTATAAAATTTATTTTGAAGATAAGTTAATAGTTAAATAATTAAATAAATAAATAAAATATAAATGTGTCATTTTATTTTATATATTATTTTGAATAGACTGGTTTTACCACGGGTTTTACAGGTATGAATTGTACATTAGGTATACCGACGGTACGGCCATCGGTTTTTTGCGCGATCGATTATTACCGATGGGTTACTGTTGCAGTCAGTAATTTTTACGAGTGTACCAATAGGTATTAAAAATAAATATCAATCGATACAATTAGATTAAAGGCGTCACAGGTGGCGTCAGGAAATTAATATTACCGACGGAGACTTCTAATATTACTGATGGGAAACTTAAAATAATAATAATAAATTATTTATATTACCAACTCACTTACCAACAGGATTTTTTTCATAATTATTTTATTTTACCAAATAATTATTTTACCGACAATTAAACCCATCGGTAATAGTTTTAATAATTTTTTTAATTAGTGCCATTGCGGTTTAATACGTTACTATTACTTGTATTTAATTATTTTCTCATATAATAATTCAATTACCAATTGAAATGATATTAAGTGAAAAATTATAAAATAACCGTTAAGTAAACAAAATGATACAATAACAAAACAAAGTATCGTAAATAAAATAAAAAAGAATAAAATGTCAAAACGGATGGTAGATAAATAAAGTATAAAAAATAAAAATCTAGCTAAAATCTTGCTTGTCAGGAGCGTCATTGGCGCCATCATCATCATCAGATTCAGGAGAGTCATCTGTGGCATTGGAGGGAAAGGAGCCCTCAATAATGGAGGGAAGAGGAATCTATGGGAGCATCTTGCGAGCAAGGATCCGGAAACCTGCATATCCCTAAGAAGGCATAGAATCTCCTGAGTCTAGGGATTAAGGGTAGATAGTGCATTCTTTTATGAGGGACATCTTTATACTTCCAACTTCCACGTCGTTTGGGTTTAACCCGCCTCTTGACAGAACTTACACGCAATCAACTAAATATCATCTTTATAATAAAGCATGCAACCTTTCAAGCAACAGTCAATCTTTATTTCCTTCAATCCAAGTTTAGAAACTAATTTTTTAGTTTAATAAAAATCTTTTGGAATTACATCAGGATTTGACTTAGCTCACTTATTAGTGCAGCCCACCGATCAAAAAAACTTTAACTTTGGTTCCCTTCTAACTTAATGCTCAACATTCGAACCGCTAAAGACAACTTGAAGTGCACACAATCCTCTCATAAAGGTTGATTGGCAGCCTCAGGAGACGATAAAATCTAGTGGCATCTTGGTTGGGCTTCTACTGAAGGTGATAATAATGAGTTGCAAATTCAACACCAAAGCATCAAAAACCATCTCTTGATGTCTAACTAGGTTATCCTTCCATGGCACATTACCCACATCGTGTTGACTTACATGGATCCCACCAGAACTACTTCCAATCTGAAACATACCCACTTGATTCTATGCATTAACTGCCTCCCATGCTCCCAAACCCAATAGTCCGACATGAATCCCCACTTGTACAAATGAACCTTTATCGTAACATTATCTAACTACTTCCTATATTTACACTTACTACATGGACATCTAACTTTTGCCTCTTAATGAATTGTTGTGTTTGACATGCTAACTTCATAAATTCCTCAACACCACTATAAAATTTTGGTTTAATCCCCCTCTATTAGGAAGCAATCTATCGTACATCCATAACCGGTTTGAAGGTAACATTATGCTTGTGATAAACCCTAGACCCTACAATTTTTTAAAGACATCAAATTAATACTTTCAAATACAAATTCAATTAGTATTTAAATTATTTAGTTCAACTACTTTTAATCTTATTTTCTTGACAAAATTTTGACAACAACACCACTTAAATTAGGAGCTTCCATCTTTCTTTAATTTTCTATCCCTTAAAAAAATTTTAACAAAATTTCAACAGCATCTCCCCTTAAACTAGGAGCTTCTGTCATTAATATTCCTGGAATTGGTTTGTAAAACACATTCAATTAATCTTCAAGTTTTTTTTAATATGGTTACTTATATTCTTTTGTCCTTAAAAAAATTTAATAAAATTTTGACAGGATATCCCCTTAAATTATGAGCTCCCATCATCGGATTTTCAGTCAATTCAACAATAAAAGATATTATTACAAAGATCAACAACATAATAGATTACATATAATTCACATAATCCTAAAAACCGTTCTATTGCGTATCCCCTTATAACTCCACAACATGCATCCTGCAATCTCTGGAAACACAAAGAATCTCACAACAAACAATACAAACAAGGGGGAAGGACTTCTATGCCCTTCCCCCAATCATGCAATCTTCATTTCATACAACTCTATCGTAGAAAAAATAAGTCTATCCTATGTACATATTAAACCATATAAATAACAAAGATTTAGTTACTAACCTCTACAGCAATGGAAATAAACAGAATGTGCAAGCTATCCGTTAACCAAATCCAATCATGAAATTCCAATATGAAAAACTTATATCTGCACACACTTATATACATAAAAAAAAAACATAAAATAAGATAAGATAATTAGAATGGCAAACCGATCTCACCAATAATCACTACCACCTTCAAACAATACTCTTACATTAAGAAAAAAAAATAAAATAATTACTCTAATGTAATAAAACACAAGTCCTAAACACAACACTATGGCCATCTATAAACGAACGGAAAAACCAAGCCAAATCAAAAACCTAAATCGATTAAAGTACTCACCAAAGATCCTAGATCGCAATGATGGTCTCCGTTTGTCAAATGAAATTCCTGGCGCGCACAGTGGGAAAAGTCGCGACGGTGAAGGGTAGAGCGAGAGAGCGCATTAGAAGAGAGAGAGAGTGGTGGACGGAATGGGAAGAAGAAAGCGATCTGGCTAACATATCCGCGGGTTACTGAGGTTTACCAACTGGTACGCGAATAAGTGAAACATTGCGTAATATATTTTCATAATTACTGACGGTATACTAACGATTGCGTGGAACACCAAAGGTTACACGGTAACGGAACAAAATTCAACCACCCGTCAGGAATATTTAATAAAAATTAATTTCAAATTCAAATACTTGTCAGGAAACCTATTGATAATATTTAATAAAAACTAATTGTGAAATCAAATAAAATACCCGTCGGTTAGGTAGTGGGTAATTTAATAAAAAAATTAATTTAATCAATACCTTCTATACCGTCGGTTATATTTAATAAAATTAATTACAAAATCAAATTAAATATCCGTCGTAAGGTAGTCGGTAATTTAATAAAAAATAAATTAAATAACAGCAAATTGGTAAACATGTCGGTAATATAATGATAAAATAAAAAAATCTAAATTAAATAAGCTACCAGTCGGTATAAAAATATAATTAAAAAATATTATACTTGTCAGTAAACCCGTCGAAAATAATGCGCACCATGTAGACAAAGAAATCAATGGGTATTTATGTAAATTTATTTTAATTAAAAAATACCATAACCCGTCGATATTCATTTATAGTTAACGGGTTAACATCTATCTATATACGGATTTCTATTAGTGAATATTAAAAAAATCTCGATAACCTTTAACTAACAATAAAGAGCCTATTTCATAAAAATTTTAGCTTTTGCAAGTTAAAGTTGTTGGATAATGAAAAAAATAAGTGGATAATTTTACCATATCATGAGTCATTTATAAAGTGAATGAGAATCCATAAGAGGAGCATGTCCCCCTCACGCATTCTCATTTAGGATTTTACCTCCCATCTTCATCCTCATCATCGTCAGGGTCCTCATTTCCCGCGAAGATTTGAATCCCTATAGGTTTTCACGAGTTTATTAAAAAAAATTTCAAAAAGAGAAAATTAAAAATATTTTAAAATTTGAAAACATAAATATCCATAACAAATACTACTAATACAACATAATCTAAATTAAAAATGAAAATACATGCATAATACATATTCAATAAAGATAACTAAAGTAACGATGGTATGCTAAGGTTTACTATATATATATATATATATATATATATATATATATATATTTATATTTATTTATTTATTTATTTAAATCATTTATATAAATGGGGGATTGACAGATTTCATTGAGATAAGACCTCATTCTCCGTCCTACCCCATTTAATAATTTTTATCATTATTAAGATTCATTTATTATTTTCTTAATCTATGTGATTTTTTATTTTTATAGATAAAGTGAAAGAGATGAAGTAATTACTAAGCAATTACTTTTATGAGTTTATATTAAGACTTGACATCAGTTGTATTACTTTATTTTTGCTCATTCAGTAAAATTTGCAATTACAATTTACTCTCAAGTCTCACACATCTCTCTATCTTTCTAGTTCTCTAGCATGGATTTCAACAAAACTCCTTTTAAAAAATTAAAAAATAAGTACTTTTGTTACAATATAATCAAACTAGTCATTTGATCCGTGCGATGTATGGTGATAATAAAAAATAATTTATTAATCATATGTTTAATTAAATAATAATTTATTTAATCATATCTTATAGAAAATTATATATATAAATTTCTTTTGAAAATAAGTTAATAGATAAATAATTAAATAAATAAATAAAGTATAAATTTATCATTCTATTTTATATCTTATTTTAAATATTATATTTATAAGGTTGAAAAAATCTTGATGGATAACCTTTAACTAATAATAAATAGCATATTTTATAAAAATTTTACACTTTTTGAAAGTTGAAATTGTTGAATAATAAAAGAGAATAAGTGGATAATTTTACAATATCATAAGTTATGTATAGAGATGACAATTGGTATTCATTAGGATGGACATGTTCCGCCTCCTCCCATCCCTCATCCCCATCCCCATCCCCATCCTATCATCTGTCCCATTTCCCATTTCCCATTTCCTCCAGGAATTTGAATTCCTTAGTATTAAATTCCTGGGTATTCATCAATATTAAGAAAATTTCAAAAAAATAAAATTTTTTAAAATACTTTGAAATTCAAAATATAAATATCGTTAATAACAATTATTACTAATGCAATATAATCCACATTAAAGATAAAGATATTTACATAATACAAATATGATAAAGATAATTAATAAAAATGATGAAGTGGTTATTTAAATAGTTTATATGAATGACAAATTGCGGCATTCCATGGAGTGAGGAACTCATTCCCCGTTTAACAAATGGGACTTTATCCTGTCATCATGAAGACTAAACCTATCTTCATTCCCGTTCCTATTGTGAGCAATCCGAGGTACCCATTCAATATTTTTTGTTATCCAGCCATTTACATCTTTTTAATCTGTCAATTTTAAAATATATATTACAATTAATATGTTATAATTAGTAAAAGAAGTCATAAATGATCATAATTTATGTAATTTTTTAACATTACATATGGGTTATAGTTTTAGTCCATCATCAACTTAAAAAACATATTATAATAGATTTTATATAATTATATAATAGTTACACATGGTCAATAAAATTTTTGTTAATTATAAGATTTTTTTTATGATAACATAATTATAATAGTTTTGTTATCATTAATTAATACTATAATAATTATACATATAAAGTTTTAATGATATAATAATAAGTTCAATTATCATTTTATTTATATTATTTTTTATTATTTTCATGTTAAATAATTTTGATTGAGATATTTTGTAAAGTATTTTTATTATGCTAATGGAAGAGATATATGAATGATTGATTGGAAAAAATTAATTAATAATAGAAGATAAATTAAATTCTAAAATTTACTTTACATATTAAGATTATGAAAATGGTGAGACATAATTTTCTCTATGAATGAAACATGGAAAACTTTTTATGTAATAAGTTTTAAATATTAGTATTATCATAGATAGATTATAGATTATAAATTAGTAAAAAAAATAAATAATAATAATTTATGTAGTTTTTTAACATCATATATGGGTTGTAGTTTTAGTCATTATCACTTAAAAATATATTATAATAGCTTTTTATATAATTATATAATAGTTACACATGGTCAATAAAATTATCGTTAATTATAATAGTCTTTATTTTATGGTAACATAATTATAATAGTTTTGTTATCATTTATTAGTACTGTAATAATTATACATATACAATTTTAATGATATAATAATATGTTCAACTATCATTTTTTTATATTATTTGTTATTATTTTCATATTAAATAATTTTGAATGAGATATTTTGTAGAGTTTTTTATTGTGTTAAAAAAGGGATATGAAGACATGATTGAAAAAATTAATCAATAATGAGAAGATAAATTAAATTTAAAAACTTACTTTAATTATTAATATTATAAAAATGATGGGTCATAATTTCCTCTATGAATGACACATAGAAAACTTTTCATGTAATAAATCTTAAATATTAGTATTATAGATTATAGATATATAATAAATTATTTATAAATTATTTTTTAAAAAAATTTTTAAATAAAAATTTAAATAATCTATTTATCCACAAGCCCTAAATTCATTTTGATAGAAGTCAAATTTCAAGAATTGAATAACACTTTCACCTCTCCAGAATTTTTGTTCGAGTTCTGTGGCTGGCGACATCCCCCCATTGTCCAAAGTTACAACATTTTTAAGGCTGCGACTTTGGATGGAATATAGGAAGCTAACACTGCAAACTGCACAGTGCAAACTGACAGAACAGATGCTTGTGCTGTATATATGTCGCTTCGAATCTTCGGAGGAACACCGTTCTTCATCTTTTTTTTTTTTTCTTTTAACTGCATAGAAGTACCTTTATTATCTACTTTATTCGCCTCTTGAATGCTTTTCATATGCACTATTTTACCCTTTTTTCCCATACCGTAAAACCGTTACTATGATTTCAATCTCCAACCTTTTATTCGAATTAATGCCCTACGTAATCATTTGAAATATATGCGTCAGTGTGTCAAATAAACAAAATTCCATACATACTTTGCAATGTTTTGATGCAAACTATTAGGTTATGTCTACGAACAATGGAAAAAAAAAAAAGACATAAAAAGTAGTGTCTCTATATCATATTTGAATATACGAAGATAATACAATAAATATATGCATCATAAAAGACATATATATCCTTGTCTCCATCTAGTCAGAGTTCCGTGAGATCGCTGCCCTTGCCCCTAGCACCATTTTTTAGGACACAATGGAAATTAACAAATATATATATAGATATTATTGAAAGAAAAATAAAATTTCTGCCTCCATATGTTATCCCATTATTTTTACTTTTTGGAGAAATAGAAATATAAAAAATTTTTATCCTGGGGATAGAAAATTTTTCAGTCACCATACCTTGTTTCTATCACCAAATAAGTTTGTATCTTCAGGATCTTATATTTCTGCGAAAATAGTAAATAAATGCTACCTTAAATAACAATCTAATTAACTTTAGATTCTCCCATTGATTGTTTTAAGATCTCTAATTACATAAGAATTTCTATGAATACTCAAATCAATATCAAACTCCCCTAAATTATTTTACCTATAAAAAAAAATCTAATTTAAGATTTTTTATGAATTTAATTTTTACACATTGATAGTGTAACATTATCATCTAATTCAATCATCTCATTTACATGACATTTTAAGTAGTGGTTGTAAAATTAATCATTTTTATTTATGTAACAATACATGATTGAATAACAATGTAAAAAAAGTTTTACACCGTCAATATATAAAAATTAAACTCCTTTTTTAATTTACATATTTGACAAATAAATCTTTCAAGGGTGAACGGGACTTTCTTTTGTAAAGCTAGAATTAAGAATAAACTACCATTAATTCTCCAAATATTTCTCAAATAAATCTGACGGACCTCCACAGAAATTCACATTATTACCATCTCTGATTATTATCACTAAAAAACTGTTTTTTTTTTAATTACTATGACCAAGAACATATTTTACAAATGGATTATGCCATACAACAAAAGGTTAGCTACATTCAAAATTGTCAAACTCGAGAAATTAGTTAACCTTGTGAAGTCACAACAAACTCAAATAACAAACTCGCACACTTATAAAAATTTACATGGCTCAAAAATAATATTAAAAAAGTAATATATCAATGAACTAACCATACATAATCAGACAACATATTTAATTTATAATTAATAGTGAAACATTTTAATTTTTTAATAAAATAAATGGATTAAAATATAGCTCATACATGACTTTGTTTGTATACCATATTCTCCTAGCTCCGTTTTATTCTTTTCTATTTTGCAAAAAAATATTAAATAATAATAATAAATATGTGAAATTATCATAACACAAACCTAATAAATATTAGGTAATTCAGACAAACAATCAAAGTAAACCTAACAAAAATAACCAATATTTTATATTTTAAGGGCAAAATCAAGTATAAATTTATGCGTATAAACTCAAAAATAGAATTGAGAGTTTACTGATCTTGATGGAGTTTACATAAATTTGTATGAGTTTGATAAAAGAAAAAAAGAGCTTACGTGCAAATTAACTCATTTTAGGGGTACAATTGCAAAGTTATAAAAATTTAAAAATTAACTCGAGTGTTTGATAACCACCTATACTGTTACGTTACGTTGTAAATGGGTAGTTTTTCTCCATTTTGTTGCTTTGGCATTCATGATCTGTCATATGTGCCCTGTTCGTGGTGTGTTGGTTTGTCCTAGTTGTATCGGTTGGCCGACGGGTAGTGTGGAAACTAATTGAGAAGTTGAAAGGTTGTAAGATCTGGAAGGTGCCGCTATTGTTGGTCCTGAGGTGCCTTGGGCTCGTGTATCATGTGTGCGTTTCATGATGTTTGTATTTGAGCCTTGTGTTTAGGGAAATGTGTTTCTGTTTCGTGTCCTATGCTTTCTGTTTTTTCTGTCTGATGTATCCTAATTGCTCATTACTTTTTTTTCAAGAGTTAATCTTTATCTATTTATATTAGAAAAGTTATCAAAGTTCAAATCATGAAGAGACAATTGTTAGGAGAATTTCTCAATTGCAATAGTTCTCGGGAGTACGTGGATATATCGAAAAAGATTATAAATTAAAACGGATGATGTCATTTTTTATTGTCTTCTTATTATTAGCTTGTCTCGATATATGAACCATCGATATTCAAACCTTTTTCCTATAAACCTGATTAATATGACCCGACCCAACAGAGGTCCCTCAAAGAGATAAGGGTCTCCCAATGAGAGTCTTTTCCATTTGAGGGATCAAACCCATTTTTGGTCTCCTCAACAAGCCAAACAATGAAAACAACAACTTCCCTTATTTGCCTGTGTTCTTTCCATAGAACAAATGGCAAGAGTTAAGTGGAAAAAAGAGTAAATTAGATGTGGTAGTACTGTAAGGTAAGGGATAGATCGCAAACATTCAAAGTACACCTTTGGAGTTAATTAATGGTGTAAGGCAGCTAACTTTCCGAGAAGATTTTAGGATACTCTCTCAATTCTCTATTAATAGTCATGATGAAAAACTGTATTATTTTATTATTTTGAAAAGCTAATGCATCTAGGCACAATTTTTTACTAGATACATTAACTTTTTAATGTATTAAAATGACACGATTTTTCACCATGACTATTAATAAAAAATGAAAAAAGTATTAAATTTTGGCTTAAACATCCTTTTAGTCTTTGAAAAATTAACAAAGTTTGTTTTCCTATCATACTATTTATAATCAAAACTATTTGATTTTAGTCCCTACTAGTAGTCTGTCTAAATTAAATATTAAGCTGGATAACCGAAAATCACATCATTAAATTATGCATAACACCCAATAAAATTACCTGTTATATCATATTTATATGAGTCAAAATCTTACTATAAAATGAATTATTGGGTTGGGTAATAAGATGAGTTTTTGGTTTGTCTAATGACTTATTGGGTGAAGATTTTGACACATAAGACTAAGATATGTCCCACAAGATCACTAGTTATCATATAGGATCATATAACATAGTCTTCTATTAGCCAATTCAATCTTTAATATAGATAGACTAATAGTAGGAATTAAAATTAAGCAATTTTGAAAATGTTATGTTTGGACAGAAACAATAGCAAAAATTTCAGGGACCAAAATCAAAATCCTCTTATATTTTTCAGGGAATTAAAAAATATTTAAGCCTTAAACTTTTATATGTGATATTTTATTATTAATTAAAGAATTGAATCCTACATATGACATTTCATAGAAGAAAATGAATGGAGGTAAGAAATTACAGATGAGGGTGTGTTTTGTTAGAGAGTAAAAGTGGTGGTAAAAATTCCTCACATAAAACTCATTTAGAAAAATTTTACCCTCACTTTTACTCCAACCAAACATATCCCGAGGGTGATATACAAATTTAACATGTGAGAGCATGTATTCTTCACCTCTCCGTATAGAGTTTTCGTAAATGCACAAAATTAGACTATGTGGAAACCATTGCTGAACCCAGGACCCCATCAAAAACCACATAAATAGCAAAACCTGCAACTCATCCATTCAAATTTCATAACTTGGATGCCTAGTATAGCTCTAGATCCATCAACCATCTCTCTCTATAATTAACCAAACAAATCGACCTCATTGCAATATATATATTTCCATTAACGACACAAGAAGATGCAGTAGTAATAAGTCAAGTGCTCAGTACGTAAATTAATTTCCTTCACCGGAAAATATTCAAAATGACATAACAAATTACATCAAGTATTCTACGAACAAAGAAAAAACTAATGAACGAAACAGTAGATACATCTCATACAATATCAATTAACTAACTAACTAACACATGTAATTAATATTGTTCATATCATATATATATACCGTTGAAGAATAGATCAATGTGGCTAGCTAAGAACTTCGCTTAGATCTCTCTGTTGCACAAAGACAGAAGCCAGATCGTGGGGCACCTGAAAGAAGAGTCTAGAGTGTGGGGCTACAACATTGTTCTTGTCCCTTCTTTGGGACACTAGCTGCACTCTTGGTTTCTTTGGAGCTGGTGGGCATGCCAACGGGGTCCTCAACGTTTGAGATGGTGATGTGGGTGTGTGGCACTCTTCTTCTCCCTCTCCCTCTTCCTCCTTTGTTGTCTCTAGATTAGATGATGGCTCCTTCACTTTTTTGAAGGTCCTAGAAGCAGGAACGGTTCTTATAGGTGTAATTGGCCAAACTCTTCTAACATTTCGAGACCCATTTGATTCCAAAATTAAGGGAAAGTAAGATACTAGAGAGAGTTAGCTAGAGATAGCACTAGCTAAGAAGCAACACTCTTGTAAACAACTGAGAGGTTAAATTCCCTTTGGTTTTTGGCACACGCTTTTAAGCAGTGGCCAATTAATTGCTTTAAATTTTGGTGTTGGATCTAGATAGAGAGAGATGGATGGCGTGCAGAGAGAAATTGAGAAGGTGATGATGAGAGGTGCTGAATTGGAGAGACAGATATATGAGAGAGAGAGGACGGTGAGGGGGTGTTTGTTTGTTGTGTTGTGGGGTACAGATGGGAATGATAAAGACGAACGAATAGTAATAAGGACAGGGAATGGAATAGGTGGAAAGAGAAGAATAGAGTGCAAATTGCATAACGAAATAAAAGTGAGAGAGAGAGAGAGAGAGAGAGAGAGAGAGAGAAGGGAAAAAACAAAACAGAATGGAATTAGGCGTGTTTTGTGTTTGTGCGAGGGAATGAGTGTCAAAAAATAAAAAGGCATGCAGAACTGCAGAAGGAGCGCAACCTTCATCTGATGCAAAATATGAGTACATTCAAAATAAAAGAAAAAAAGAACTTCACCAATATGCAAAATGTATTTTCTTATTGAGCAATGTTATTTGAAGATAATATTTATGGTACACCATATTAATACACTCTTATTCACTGTTGGATGAAATATAAGTCTCATTTAATTAGTTTAATATCTTATCAAATTATGAATAAGTATGTGTTAATATATGTGACTCTCCCCAAATAATATTTCTCCTTTCTTATTAAAGAATCTCACTAACTTTTACCGTAAGCAAGATTTTAAATTGCAGATCGCATTACGTGATACGGAGTAATATTTCGGTTGTGGTTCGTAGTGCAACCACAACGAATCGCAAGTACGATGTGATAGATTTTCATAGAAATTGACCGTAACGCAACATAAGGACCACAAGGGTAACGGATAGCATTAAGGTCGTAACAGTTGCAATGGATTTTTTCAATTTGTAAACACGGACAAATTTTACACCGCATCAGTCGCAATACGCATTATGACGGCCACATTTTCCACAATTGCAGCAATCGTATCCATAACCGCAATCATAATTTAAAACACTGAACGTAGTAAGTGTGACTAGATATGAGTTGGAGCAATTCTGCCTATGAAAAATTTTCAGTCAGATTACAGCTTAGCTATACTGTTCATGTGGTCGCCCCTGTAATTTCTCTTCTGGTGATCTGCCTTCCTGACCTTGCGTTTCTTTCCTCTCATGCTATTTGCCTTTGCTTCGCTGTCCCTGCACCAATCACCCACGTTCTTTTTCAATTTTTAGCCGTTTTTTAAACTTCAAGTCAACCTATATTTGCTTTTCCTCACGTTTTCTGTCTCTGTCCTCACTTTTTTCCTTTGCTCATTCTTCCCACGACATTGTTTTCAGTTCTCATCATATGTTTGTGGTGTGTATTAAAATTATGACACCATTATATATACTATTAAGTGTCAATTAGCTAATTAAACACTTCGATCCTTGGATTGTGTGTTCAAATAGCCTTTTTATATGAAGTACATGCATATGGTTGATCTATAAAATTGTTATATCATTTTTTATGCATTAAAATTGTTATATATATATCAATTAGCATGGTAGATCGACATACAAGAATTTTAAAACTGAAAAAGTGGCATAGAAATAAAAGGATATTTATGTGACTGATTACTCTTTAATCAATTGGTAAAACCTTGCAATTAAAGGATAAGCCGGGAAAATTCCTTCTTGTGTTAAATTTAATTTAACTAACTTGAAGACACCCACCTCCTGCTTAGTTGCTTAGCGAATCCCAAAGATAGTCACATACAAATTTTTCAGTAATGTCAAGTTCCTACTTTAGGATACTGTAATTTTATTTTCCTTCAAGATGGTTACAAATGCTTCCATATTTGTAAATTTACGGCACTGGTAACTGACAAAATTGTAGCAGCATATCAGAGAAATATTTAGTGTATCGAGAGTAAAGTGAAGTGTTTGTTCTGATCTATTTATTAATTACCACATAAATTTTATGAATCATTATTATCTCTTATTTCCTATATAATTTTAATAAAATAGTTGATTTATCAATTAATAAATAGAACATAGCAAATACTTTGTCAATTGATAATATGGATGGAGACTTTTACCGACTCAATTCAAATTCTCAAAGAAGTACGTGCGTGTAGCCACTGCAAACTTGAGCTGTAGGATTAGAAAGCAATATCCTCTCTGAGTCAATTCCTCGTTGATGTACTTTCATGCATTCATGTAATAATCCAATGAGTGAAAAGGAACTAGCCAGGTACATGCATAATACGTTCCTTACAGCCCACAGAGTAGTCCTAATCCATTATTATTAATTATAATCCAAGTTACAGAAGCTTTGCTTTAGATCCAAATCAAACAATCATAGACTGTGTATATTAAAAATTAAAGCAAAAGCTGCCTAACTCACATGATTTTTTTTTCTTTGAAGGAACATAATTTACGGGGTGGAAAAATACTGTATTCTAGTATAATATTTGTCTTTGAATGCCAAGACATTATTCATGTGAAAGATCATACAACCTTTGATGAAGGCAAATGTGTTGCTTTTTCTTTTTTGTTTTTTTATTAATTATTCAAGGCTGAACACACAAAAATGAGGAGCAAAATACATAGAAAAGACTCAACAAACTGATTGTCATCACATCAAGAAGGATAAGTTTGGTAGTTTGAATTTTGGAGAAAAAAAAAATTGTAGTGTAAAATTTTAAAATCTTAATTATATTACAAACACTTTCTTTATTTTTTTCTAAAATCCAAACTTACAAACATACCAGAAGGATTTGACAATGCAAAAACACCAAAAGGGTTTCCAAGGAAGATGTTTTGCTTGCTTAATTTTAAGGAAGATATAATGCAAGAGGGGATCTAGGTTTGGCTTACTAAAAGCTTAAAGTAGAAAGTTGTCAATAAACAGAGAGACCCATTGTGATGGCAATGTTGGCCAGCTGGTGCAAAATACTCCACTTAGTAACTTTCATCCTGAATATTAATATTAAACTAAAGCATCTTAATTTGTGCTGATCAGCTTGAAAAATCCAAATCCAAAATTAATCCAATCGAAAACTCATGACATAATCTTTAAGTAATGGAATTTTTGGTCGATATTTACATTGGCCCGGTCAAATTTGGTTGAAGCAGTTGAATTAAATGGCCTGTTAATAAACTCATTAAAATAAGAGTAATACTGCTCCATCAAAAAAGTTGTTTTCAGAACTTTTAAAAGAAATCATAAGAGCAGTTGGATGAACCGGTACGATTTATTCATTCATGTAAAATTTAATAAAATAACATATTATTTTTTTCCCTAGAGAGGTGTAGAGGAAGCATTTATCATTTCAACGAACCATGCATAGGTAAATATCACATTATTCTATAAATAATTCTATTTTGACACTCACAAAGGACATCATGTGATGTGGTGTGAGAAGAGTGATGAGAGAGATAAGTAGAAGAAAAAGTAAGTGGTGGGACCCATGTTATTTGTGAGTAGGGTGTTTGGATATTTGAGAAAGTTGGGTGTTGAAAACAAGGTTGTTATTCTATCAATCTAATTTTGACCAAAAAAACAAAAACTATTGTCTAGATTTTTCCTTCAAATAATCGTGTGTTATTTTCAGCGTTTATTTCTTATTTAATCTAATATTTTTCCCGTCCCTCTTTTCTCTTAGATTTTAATACATAAATAGTTTCTATTTGGATATCCGACCGACCTTTTTTTAACTGATTTATTTAATAAAATATCTATTATCTCCTTATATTGTATTAAAAATCGTAAATTAATTTTTCACTATTATAATTATTAAAAATATAAATTATTTATTATACAATATAATATAATATTTTAAATTCTTATTTCTTTATTATTAAGATTTTCCAATTCAATTCCTTGACTTACTCGAGTAATTTTATTTGTATATAATATTTGTGAAATATAGTGTCAACACTCGTTCATCCACTATTAGATGAGGTATAGATTCACTTAGTCTAAATTTCAATTTCATTTAATAATAAATAAGAGTTAAGGCCATCAAAATGGATTGTGATTCTCTAGCCAACTCGGCTTAACCCACCAAGTTGCTAAAAATTGAGCTCATATATAAACTTGAGTTGATTTGGCTTGGCCCGTGTAACACCTAGGTTAGGAGTGGATTGCTGGTTTGGTTTTCTCAACACATTCAGAAAAGACTCCTTATAGTATCATGCAAAATGCTACAAACATAATGTAAGAATTGAATTTAAACTTAATTTAAACTTAACTTAAGATGGTCCTGTTTTACAATGATGGTCTGATAAGGGTATATATGTCTTTTATCATATATTTATTGTATTGTCCTCGTGTTTTCAAACAAAATACGAAAATACTTATAATGTCTTGTACTTCACAAAACTAAACACGATCCAGAGATAGTGTTTTTATATCTCCGTTTCTACTATCTTTGTTTTCACTGTCCAAAGACCCCTACTAAACACTACCTTAGGGACAATTTTGTTAAAGATATAATCTTTTGGAGTTAAAGTGATGATTCTACAGGATTCGATTTGGCATAAGATGGGCTATTTTGTCAAAAATATTATTTTTTATGATTAAAGTGGTGGTTTTACGATGTTAATCTGACACAAAACATGACATGCAATTATTTTTATTAACAAAAATGGAGATCAATTGATATTTGAATGAATTTATCAAATAAAATGAATATTTAGAGAGTCACAAATAAATATAATATCTTTTAAATGCTATATTATTGGTGACATTCCCCGGGGGCCGCGCGGGGCAGGGGGCGCCATGGAAGTTACAAATAATATTTCCCGACTTACTATTAGATCGTTGACTCGATGACCTGCCCCTCTTACTGTGTCAACCTCCTGTCTAACTGCGGGGCCCTAAGCAAGCAACGTTCCTGCGCTTTGGGTTTTCGTCAATTATTACTTCTAAATAGATCTTCCACAATATAAAATAAAATTTTCACAAAAGGGAAACTGAATAATATGAACCAAATCCTGAAAAGCGAACTTTGTAATCGATGGTTAATTATGCATGGGTAGAAATCGTCAATAAAAAGCATTAATGCCTTCTTCATTATCCCTCATAAATCATGGAATGCGTTTTCGACTCCTTTTAAACTCTCATTGACATCTTTCAATATAATATTCTTAGTGGTACTTAGCGCCACTGCCATAGTTCTAAGGTATCCCTTTTTGGTAGGACATGTTAATTCCATAGATGAATTAAATAGTCAAGCCAAAAGCGGGATATGTGGCTGGTTTGAAGTCGATCTTCTTCCGTCACGGATAAGCATCCTATGTGAAAGAATATGCATATACATGAGCTTCTTGGCATGGAATGGAACATAGGCCTTATATCCTTGTCTTCCTGGCTAGCTCGTTACGTTACCGGAGATGTGTGAGCTTCTTGATAACGAAAAAGATGAGGGATTTGAGAGTTTTAAAACAATATTTCTGAGATTAATTTGGAGATGTATCGGTGTAAATAAAATAATTACTACACCATATTTAAACTTGAGAAATGTTTAGTATAACATTTACAACAATTTTACACTTCTACGTATAAAGGCACATGAAGATAAAATAACTGTGAGACCTATGTATCTTTATATACTAAAGGTATAAAGTTGTTGTAAAGAAATGTTGTACACCATACCAAACATTTCTTACTTAACTTTTAGTAACAGTTGATAATAAAATAGATTTTAATTTTGATATGTTAATAGTGTATAAGTTATGTTTTACACTATCATTCAATTAAAACTCTCTATTTTTATAATTTTTTAAATAGTGAGGTGGAAATGATATGACGTTATATAATTGATGGTATGAAAACCTTTTTACATTGTTAGTATATTGAAATTAAATCCAAATGTTTGTAAGATTATAAAAATATATATTCTTAATTTACTCTTTGTTAACGTTTTAAATTTATAAGTGTAGTGTATTGTCTGTGTTACTAAAGAGTTATACCAATACTTTTATGAGTTAATAATATTTTTAAGTTATGAATAGAGTAACTTGGGTCGGAGGATCGTCCCATAATGGATCAATATAATATCCAAATTCGCATTAGTCAGCTGTGGCTGAATATACGGCGTGGTTTTACAAAAGAAAAAATTAAAATGTTACTCAATCTCAATTATATTATTGTGAATATTCAACTATAATAAGTTAATAACTGATCGTGTGTTATATCTTTGTAAAATTTTTGAGGCAATTATAATAAGAGTAAAATAAAATATTTTTATATTTTTATAAGTTACAAATGATATAATCAAATTATTATATAAAATTTTTATACTAATAAAATATCAAAATGAAATGAAATCTAATAATATGTGTTAAAAAGAGGAAGTCAAACCAACAAAGTATCCGATGAGGTTTGTCTTCATGTGCTATTAAAATGAAGGTGCTCCCACTTGCTTGAATATTACATTATATATTATTGTTTGTACGTATTGTCTTTGAAACTCATCACATGCATACCAACTTGGTCTTGGGGCTGCCCTAATGTAATAAATAACATTGATTTTGGTTGGTCATGGGCCATGGGCTACCTTCTTTCTCAGATAATGCGCACATGGCTGCAACTTCTACACGTTGTTATATTTATATATGGCGGTAAATGACCTATACTTCAATCTTTATCAACCCAACCAGCTGAAATAATTTAGTGGTCAAAACAACAACAAAGTTATAACGGTCTTAGCAAAGAAAATTAAATCCATTAGTTGTTTTTGTTTGATATTTTATTTTAATATTAACAAAATAATTATGAGATAATATCTTACACTACCATCTATATATATATATCAACAATTTGTCTGTTTGGTTGCATAGCTGCACAGTGCGTCAGGCAGCCTTGAACTTCATCTCTGGTATTTGGTTTATTTGGTGTGCGAGAAACCGGATTGTTTTCGATGGGGATGTGCGGTCGGCGCTTGTGGTGGCTGACTTGAGATTGCCGACTATTGCTGGCTTCCATATGTACAGGTGGCAACCTTCCCCTTCTGGATTTGCGAAAATTAACATTGACGGGAGTGTTTGTTGAGAAAATCTTATGAATGAATAGGTTATTAATAGTGAAAGCAACAAATATTTCTTCTATATGTGCAATTAAATAAGTAGTATAAAAAATACTCTAAATAGTATAATAATTTAACAGAAATATAAAACAATAGAGATTTAATTTTAACAAAACCCCAAATAGAGGAACAAAATGCAAGGACCTAGTTGTAAAACCTTTCATTATGACAATTAGAATACAATCATCATTTATTATTATCAAATCTCAACAATAAACAGAAACCCAAAAATGAAACACAACCATATAACTCTACAATGATATCACAAATAACCACCAAAGAGAGCAATAAAATTAAAAATCTATCAAACTATCAAACTCAACATCAAAAACAATTCTAAATTTTTATAACAAACAAACACGTTACCTGTCTGATAATAAACCCACTGCACTGCCCTTTCTCCCTTTCCCTCCTCTCCGCGGTGCTATGCTTCTCACATCTCTCACGGTTTCTAGTTTTCAATACTAATGCTACTGTAGCATTTTACTTCCTTTTCCTTTTTTTAATTTCTTTTTTTTTCTTTACAAGTTGTTGGGCCCTCTGAGGAGGAAGCCCACCAACAATGTTCTATGTGAGCAAAATCGAGCTGGATTTGGGGGTATTATTTGGGGAAGTAGTGGTAAGTGGATAAAAGGATTCTTTGGCAACTCTTCCAGTTTGAGAGTGCTTCATGTGGAGCTGCGGCAATATTTAATAGAGCTGTCAAATTGGCCTTGGCCCACATGGACGAAGGGCCAAAAAGTCTACAGACCAAAAAACCTACACTTACAAAAAGCCCATGGGCCGAAAGCTCCATGGGCCAATCCTTTTATAAAAATTTCATATTTTTAAAGTTTTTTTTATTGTTTTGACCCTAGTCCTAGGGAAAAATCCAAATTGGTGGAATAAATCAATATTTGGGTTGAATTCTTTTATGGTCCGCCTGTTGCTCTTCAATATTTTTTCTTCTTTGTTTAATTTGAATTGGGCTTCGAGCTTCAGTCCAATTATCTCTTTGGTGGCACAACACATTTTGTAGGAGGTTGTATATGTACACCACAAAAAAAATTAGACAATGAATCTTATCAATGCACACAAATCAATAATTAAAACGAAAAAACATGAACTAATGATGATAATAATAATAATAATAATAATAATAATAATAATAATAATGAAACTAACAAGTGACGCAGGCATGAACACCATGTGGCATGTGCGACTCTTCACGAATTGCCATGGCCATAGAAAATTGATGAACTCCATCGATGAGCCTTAGAGGATCAAAATCATAATTGTGTGATTTTGATGAGAATTGTGAAAAGGAATTAAGAAGAGTGTATCAATCTAACACCAAATAGTATCGTATTAGTTCATCAATGGCATTGAATTGAGCTCTACGTTTACATACAGTGCTTACATGAAAGAAGTAGAACAAATAAAATAACATCAAGCCAAAACCCAAATAATGAATCTGAATTCGTCTCCTCCAAATTTGGGGATTAGGGTTTTATCTTTGGGTGTGTTTCAATTGGAGAAGATTAGAAGAGTCAAAGACAAATGAAAAAAAAAGAGAGATGAGAAAATGATGTGTGATGGTCGATTGAATGAAGGCTAAAAGTTGAAGCAAATGTTGTTTAATTTTTAAAGATGGAGCCAACCCATGGCCCATGGGGTTGGCCACAGTTTTGGGGCTTATGTGGGCTAAGGTCTAATTGAGCCCCAAAGTTATGGGCTAAAATAAGAAAGGGCAAAAAATGTGGGGCTAGGGGCAGCCTAAGGACCTAGGGCCAGATTGACTAATGGGTTGCTTATTGCATAGGGGTCCAATCTTCGCAATATGGTTTGTGAGACAAATAGCTTAGAGGTTTTCCAAGGTTTGCAGGCTTTCCGTGTCTTTGAGCATCATCTAGAAATGAGCTATTGTGTGGTATTCATGCGATCATTCATCAAGCTTGGGTGGTGGAATTTCGCTAGTGGTTCGGTCTTTTAACACTGTGCTGACTTCCTAGCCAAGTGTGGTGCCTTGGACGATGTTGCGCTTGTGGAGTGCTCCACCCCCTATGCGAGACTTGCTGGGCTTATGCTTCAGGATGTTGAGCAAGGAAGCACAGATACGACATGCGACACGGATACGACACGACACGAATTCGGCAACATGGCAATTTAAAAAAAAAAATGACACGACACGGCAAGGATACGTTGTATAAAAAATAATATTTTATAATAAAAAATGATATAAAATATAACTTAGATATATTTCGCATAAAAATAACTTAAAAAAATTATCTCAAAATAGTATAATTGTTAAAAAATAATATCCTTTTTCTAATGACTTAATCTACTCTCATAATCTCATTATTAATAGGAAAAGTTTGACCCCACCTTTTTCTTATGAGTTGAGGCATAAAGAATTATTTTTCCTATCAACAAGTTGATCCCACCTCTCATTCAATCTAGTTCTCTTCTGCTTCTAGTTGAGGACGTGATAAGATCATAAGCAAGGAAGCACGGTAAAAGTAAAATTAATTAGTTAATTATATATGCCAAAATCAAAAGGAACTTGGGCATACCACTAGTGTTGTACACCACTCACCACATCAGATATTTCATCTCTCTTCTACAAGTACATTGCACTCATCTTTTTTGTTTTTTCTTTTTCAAAAAAATGTTGAAAAACTAAGTATACTTAACAGTTAAACTAAAATCCTAGAAGCTTCCTTAAGACCTCATCACAATTAATCTCTCTCTCTCTCTCTCTCTCCATGGAAAAAGAAGAAGAATATAAGAGAAAGAAGATGCATAAAAGTAAAACTGAGTCATAGAAGAAAAACCCCAGAAAAGAAGCTTCCTGCCGTCGCCTCGCAGTCGCAAAAGTTTCACTGGGTCATCATCTATGTTGCCGCCGCTGGTGCCTGAGTGGTTGCTTCACTCTCTAGAGTTCAGAAGATTTAGACTTTGGTATGTGTAATGTGTTGTTACTTATTTCGCTCTCCTTCTCCAAGGTCCAGAAAAATAAGAATGTTGGTTGTGAACAAGGGAAAAGGATTAAAAAAAAGATAAAAAATATCAAATCTAGATACCTTTATGATTCAATTAAGATTCGATAATTTTTTATTTTCGCGTTTGACTTTAGTCCGACTAGTGTTGGAAAGTTGAGGTCTAGAAAATTAGAGGGCGAACCGAATATGCCCTCGTCTAGTGAGTCGTCCCATGTCCGTTGTGTCGCCATGTCAAACATCGGTGCGGTGGCTATGATGAAGTGCCCGTGCTTCCTTGGTGTTGGGACCATTCTAGCTCCTTAGGCATTTGCTCATTTTTTTTTTTTTAATTTTTCTCTCTCTTGTTCTCCTTTTTGTTTTCTTATCTTGTTATCTACCAAAATAAAGATCTGGAAAATCACCAACCCATAATTTTTACCCATAAGATTTTCGCTAAGTGGACCAAAGCATTAGCAACTTCATTATGGTCGCTAGAAACAAACTGGGCATTAAAATAATCAAAAGATAACCCAAGCCTACAAATTTCATGGATTAGCGTCGCATTATATGATAGATCCATTATACCGCTCTCAAACTCTTGAAACACCTCACTCACATCCCCTATTACAATCTAATCCCTAATTCCTAAATCTCTTGTGAACCCAACCACTTCCATCATCAGCAGAATCACAGCTCGATAAGCCTCAATCCTTCCACTTCCCTTTTTACACATAGCGTCGATAGCTTCACCTTGATCATCCTTAATGATTGCACACAACCTAATTCACTGTAGCATGCAGAAATCGTTGCATCTATGTTAAGTTTGACCTTCAAAGGGGCAGACCAAACCTAGTGTTAGAGGAAGAGGTCAGTGAGGCATGTGAATCTCTTCCCTAACTATTGCTCTCTTAGGCTACGTTTTGTACGTGTTCCGGTAAACAATAGAGACAGAAATAATACTCAAGACAAATATGGAATAATGTTTGGCAGTGAGTTATAGAACATAGTGATTGATAAAAAATGAAGATTGGATTGTAATTTGACAAACATTTCAAAAGCAAGAAGGGTATGGATAAAATATAAAATATTTAAAGAAATATTTTTAAATAAAATAATATTTTTAATTTTTTGTCACAGAGACATGTTTCTCTCTAGATTGACAAAAATTGGCTCAATAAGTGTACTAGTACGAAAACAATTTTAAAATTTTTATTATTTTCTCCTTTTCCAAACATATTTGTCTTTAATGTTTCTGTATTTTCTTTTTCTTTCTTGGAACATTTATCAACCACTAGGTTATAGCTTTGAAGGTCCCAGTGCTTTTGAGCTAAAAGTCGTGAGTCAATCCGCAATGATCCAATTCATTTTGTAAGTTGTTATAAAGATAAAAAATCTTTCAAAAATTACTATCTATGACTTTTTTACTTTAATCCAACGATCCAAATCAAACTCATCTAATCTTTGATCGAATCGGTTTGATTCATATTTATTTAAAAAATAAATAAATAACGAACCAAATCGAGTTCAGTTTTATTTTTCACTCAAATTGAAATCAACCCGTTAAACTAGATACACAAACCAACCCTTTACAACCCTTTCCTAGTTGTTATGAAGTTAAACCAAACGATACTTATATGACTAGACTAGAGCCTAGCGATTAGCCAAGGACACTAATCTCAGTCAAAGAAGATGGAGACTCTACAGCCCCCAAGATCTGAATTTGCTGGCTAGTGGGACCCACCCCAATAATAACCATTGACCTGTTCCTTCCCCCACTGCCACCAACTTACACTACTCAAAATTAAATCATTAATTAATATTCCAACTCCACAACCTTCTCCTAGGGCCCCCACCCTGCAACGCACCTGTGCCCTTGACTTTTTGCCAAAACAATCCCCCTTTTCTTCAACTAAGGAATCTAATCTTTGAAATTAGATCTCCCAGTATTATTATTATTATCATTAAATACATACATTATGCCAACACAATAATAGTAGGCCCAATCAAGCACAAAAGCAATTCAACCTCATCATCACGTCACTATCCCAATTTCTTTCAAAAATAATAAAAATTAATCAAAGAAATGGAAAAATTAAAAGAAAAATTAAAAAATATATATTTCATCTGAGAAGAAGACCTACAAATTTTTCTGGGGTTCAATTTACACAATAGTTCACATTAATTATCAGACGACTCCGTCAAACAGCTACAATGCAAACGTTGACTTCCACCTTGTTAAATGCTTTCTTTTTTTGTTCTTTTCTTTTCTTTTCCCCCTTTCAACACTTTGCTTTTGACGCTTCCTTCAACACGTGGATGCCGCCGTGATCGTCACGGACCGCTTCAAAGTCCACCGTCAGCATGGATGCCGGAGTTTTTCAAACGGCGCTGTTAACTGACTCAGCTCGATCGGAGGCTGAAAGCGGCGGCGGCGGCGGCAGTGACGATTTCCGGCGAGTGGGGCTGGGGGTTATGACGGTGCTCTCCCTCGTAGGTCACTATCAGCATCTTGGGATCGTCTTGCGCTCGCTCCACGTGCTTCCTCGCCGGACACCCTCTCACCGTGCTGCACTTATAGTATCCACTGCCAAATAAAAATTATAAACTTGATTATTATTAATTTTAAAAAATCTAATTCTAATTATATGTTTCTATTAGTAAGATTTGCTACATGTATTGTTCTTTTTTTCACAATAAGAGTGTATATTCTAAATCATTACCTAGAATTTATTAAATCTCAATCGATCTAATTTGAGCTTGAGCAACTCAATAAATTTATCCAGACATCATTGCATCCACGAAACATTGATAAAATTTATAATAAACCTAAATATTTTGTTAAAAAATTGCGAATACTTTGAAATTGGTGTTTGACTTTGACCATTTCAACGTGATGGACGATGATGGAATAAGGGAATTGAATAATACCGTGGGAAAGGTGAGCCCTTGATCGGTTTTTGACCGTACTTCCTCCACGAGAACTCGTCCGGCGGTATATCGGCGATCTTCGAGCTTATTGCCGGCACACGGATCGTTCGTTTCACACGTGATTTCCTGAAACGCGGCATAAAAGATGAGTGTTTATTTTTATATTTTTCATTACTATTTTTCCTTTCGTTGTTTATTAGTTAATGATTCGAAAAAGAGAGTAGTAAAATACCTTCTTTTGGAGCAATGACACTGGCCGGAGGAGGAAGCCTTGCCGGAGAATGCGGCGTCGTGGCACCTTTTCCGGTGAGAGGAGGAGAGAGGGGGCTTGCCGGCGGAAGGGGCGGTCGCCGGAGGGGCGAGGAATGGGCCTATCTTGCCGTCGGAGACGCTGGCATCGCCGGTGATGGTGGACATGAAAGAGGAGGTGGTGGTCGAAACAGGAGGAGATATGCTGAGTGCGTTTTCGTCCTTATTATTGACGGGCTTGGAGTTGAGAACGGTGGGCTTGGCGAAATCAAGAGTCAAGCCCGGGCCCTGAATCTGGTCCTGGGCCTCGGGTTTGGGTTGTGGTGGGGCGCGGCGGAATCGGGCGTGGCCCGTGCGGTTTAGTAGGTTGATGACTTGCTTGAACTTGGAGACGGTGAAGTCGGTGAGTTCGGAGCAGTTAAGGTTGAGGTTGTTGTTGTTGTATAAGGAAGAAGATGAACAAGTAGAAGGAGAATTATACGAAGAAGAAGGAGCCTGAGATGCAAGGAGTCGAATTAGATGCTCCATGCTCTTCAATCCAGCCGAGGCAGCTTCTTGTATTGCAACTTGCTGCTCTTCCATCCTCACCCTTGGAACTCCTACCAGATCCACTGCCATCAATCAATCAATTCACACAAACACAAAAGAGAACGAGTTGTTTTGGGGCTATGAAGAGAAGAGAACGAGGAGAAGAAAAGAGAGGTTTTGGTTTTTGTAAGAGATGGATGGGGAAGAGGGAGGGGGGTTATAAAAGAGATCGGAAGAAAGAGGGGGGGTTGTGTGGGAAAGTCAAAGGAGCTATCGTGGATCCAAGGGTAGAGATTGGTTGGATATGGCATGCAAGAGGGAAAGTACACCGCGACAAAACTAGAGTTACTGTAATGGTCCAAAAGAGGGGTTGGTGGTGGGTCCCGTACCTCATTCACTCGAAAGTGGGTAACGGAGAAGAAAGAAAGAAAAAAACAACCCTTCACCCGTCACGTAGTTAGTAAAATTCCACTGTCCTCCTGCAGGAAGTCCATTTTTCCTCCTCGATATTACTTTTTAACCTTTGATTGTTTTCTCTCTCTTCCTCTCTCTCATTCATCCAAGGAAAAAGTATAGACTGAGATATCATGTGTTGGGGGAAAGAGTCACTCCACAGTTAATCCCTACTAGTATGTTAGAATGAAAAAGAGTAGGCAACCAAAATTTTATACGAAATGTTTAATTTAGATAAATTATATTATTATAATTTTTATCAAATATATTCTGCATAGAGATTTTTTGGATATATAATATTAATCTTAACCAATATTTTAAAAATAATTATTCAGAATACAGAAACAAAAAATATTTTATTAAAAGGGTTAAAAAATTTTAATACATAAAGCCCGTAAAAAAATTTAAATTTCTTTTTAAAATTTTTTGACCGACCATTGGTTACAAGACCCAACAAAAAAAGTATTGAGTGTTTTTTGATTTGTGAGGACATTAAACTCTTTGATTTTTTCATTGATATTTTTGACTAAATATTGAAGGAACTATGAGAGATGTAGAAATTCTTTTCTCTTTTTTTTTGTGGGGAAATGTGGAAATTCTTTTTTTTTTTGGTAACATGAAGAAATTCTCTGCCTCTTGATAGATTCTTTCCTCGATCCATCCAACCATGACGGTCAACGCTGCTGCATGTACTTTACTTACCGTCCTCAACCCATCGACAACTTTGTCCAATCAATGCCCAACTCCTTTTATTTGATTAGTATTAAGTACAAAAAGCTTAAGTGACGATTTGATTTCAATTTTTAATTTTTATTTTTAATTTTTTTAGATTTTATAAAATAAATATTGGCAATTATAAAAATCATAAAATTTAATTTTTAATTTATATTATCAGTTTTCAATTTTTTTTCATAAAATTTTAAAAATTAAAAATTGAAACCAATTACATCCTAAATTTATCAATTCATAAAGTTAGTTATAGAGGCATGGGTCATTTGCTTCGGTTCTTCATTCGAGCAAGATTTATGAACCACTAGTTATGCAGCATTTTAGGTACTAAATTTAATCTAAAATAAAATTACTCTTTTTTAGTTGTTTTTTTTTTTTTGTGAACAAGTTAAAAGGACAAAACAAAAGGAAACTCAGAAACCAGCTACGAAGATAAAGGTTGATTTTTAATTGTTGCTGATTTTTAATTGTTTCCAAATCGATTTAACATTATTTGATTTGAAGCACAGATAGATATAAAATATGAAAATAAAAATTTCTGGCCATAAAAGGTTGCTAGAGCTATCTCTTTATAGATCTAATTTTTAATTGACTCAATATTTGTTTTGTTGTGGACTCTTTAATGATAAATTGTATTTCTTTTACTCTTTAATAATAGTTATGCTAGAAAATTGTGACAATTTGATATATTAAAAAATTGATATATTTAGCCATAAATATGATAAGATATTTCAATTTTTTTATCTATCAAATTAGAATGACTTTCCATCACAACTATTATTAAAGAATGAAGAAATACTATAAAGTCCTTCCTCCTTTATAAAATATTTCAAATTTAGATAAATATGAATATTAATATAGGTGATAAATAATAGGATAAATTATACTCATTTCCTCTAAGGATTGTGGAACTACAACTCATAGCCCCTCTAGTTGTCCAATCCACACTCACATCCCTACTTGTCAAATTTAAGTATTTATATTACACAAACACTCCTTATTAATATAGCACCGTTAATAAACTTAACAGAATGAAATTTTTTATGATATTAATTGTTTCTAATTAATAAAATTACAAAAATACCCTTACCCACTTTTCCATTAATTAAAAAAACCTAAATCCCTATATCTCTCACTTGCTCGATGACAATAAGAAATGAATAATGATATTTTTATAATTTTATTAATTAAGAACGCTAATATCAAAAATATCATTCTGTTAAGTTTATTAAAGTGCTATGTTAATGAGGGTGTGAGTGTATAAATACTTAAAATTTGACAAATAGAGAGGATGTGAATGTAGGTTGAACAATTAGAAGGGGTGTGAGCTATATTTTCACAAACCTCAAAGGAGGTGAGTATAATTTATCCTAAATAATATGATAATAGAGCATTTCTATGCAAAATAATTATGTATGCACTAATATACCTTAATAATCATTAATTATAAAGCATATCAAATAATAGAAAATGAAATATTATACTAATACTCATTAATTACTTAGGAATACTATTAAAAAAAATTTCTAGTAAGTGTTCGTATGAAGAGAGTTTAATAACTGTATGAAGCAATCGATTTATTTCTTTGTCTCTTCTTTTTTGTTCCCCTCTTAAATAAAATGATGTGATTAAATTGCAGAGTACCGTTACTTAGAATTTTGTTAGTTTCAGGCGCATTCATGCATTTCCTATATAGTCTGTATCAATTTTGAAAAGCACTTGGATGTTTATCAACTACTACGTCAATTCATTTTTATTATAATGAAATCTGTGAAAAGCATCTTGACTTTGATAACCTGCTTAATTATTACATTATATCGAAAGAAATATCAATATCCATTTGTTGGCAAGTAGCTAGTTATTAATTAAGACATTAATTAATTCATAAAAACTGCCTTTTAATTTTTTTCAAAGAACATTGTTCCTTCACAAATGAGGAGGTTATTTCTTGACTTCTATACATCACCTTTACCACAGTATATATAGAGAAATAATAAAATGCTAATAAAATAAAATATTAAGTAAAATTATATTTTAATTAATTACTTTTAAAGTAGTAATAATTTAAATAAAAATTTATCTAATTAGTGCTTTAAGTGCATTGGTTAAAGAATAAAAATAAAAAATTTTATATTAAAAAGATGAGTTTTTAAATTTTTAGTACATGAGATCCACTGAAAACTCTTTTTTAAAATACTATTTTTAAGGCACTTAATTATTGGAACAACTCTTTAATATATAAATTAGTAGTAAATTTTTCTACCACCTTATACAAAGATAATTGTTCTGTACGTGAACATAGTATCATTTTACCTAATATTCTACCGACGCCTAATAATTTTAGTATATATGAGCCTCGCAAAGGATTCCACGATCAATAATCTTTCCATTTCTTTTATATTTTTTAGCTTTAGTAAAGCTTTATAAAATATTGTTAATAAGTAAAAATCGTTGAATTAAAATATTTGCACAAAAATCACTCAGCACATATATTTTTCAATCTTAGCCAAATAGATAAGCAGCTTTTATTATTTTATATAGTTTAACAATCAGCTTTAAATTTTATTGAATTTTTTCAAAATTTATTTTGCCTTTTTGTATTTCATAAAAACATTTTAACGTCATCTGTATTTTTCTTTAAAAAAAATCAATAAAGCATTAGTTATTTTAAATCTTATCTTTAATATTCATAAGAAGAAATTTAATAAACCAATATTACTTTAATTATTTTAACAAAAATAAATTTTACTAAATTTTTTTTATTTTGAATACTCCATCTCGATTTCAATTTATTTATCAATTTATTTATATTCTTTTTAAGAATATCTATCTATGTCTAAGATCAAGTAGTATTAATTTCTTATAATAATATCCAATAATATCCTTAATATAATTAATTATAATAATAAAAATAGCATATTAATTATATTAATGGAAGTAAGATAATTATTCTGTACGTGAACCTAGTATAATCCTGTTTGCAGCGACTTCATCGAAAGTTTCGCCTTTCCATCTTTATGTTTTTGTCTTGTGTTTATGGTTGACCATATCCCTGGATGGGTATGGGTGGAAAAAGCAAAAGCAACTAATGGAACTTTATTTTTGAATTTTAGCATAGATTCTCAATACGATGAGAAAAGTAACATATGCAGTATTAATAAATATGAAACGACGTAAAGGGCTTATAGCATTTGATTCCTTTTGCTAGGTCAAAGACTAATTTGGCCAGCCACAACAACATCGAGTGAAGAGAAACACCATGATGATATTTATCAAAAGAATAATACTGTTGATATATATCACTTTATACTAGATAGTTTTCATTATTTAATTAATTTATGAAATTCGGTGCATCTATATTCTAGTTATGTCGTTTCATATTGACGCATACAGCTCAAATAATTTTATTACTCCAAAAAATCGGAGCTTGGTTCTTAACCACCAGCGCACCATTTAATCTACGTTGGATTTGATTCGTGGGTTTGAGAATTTATTCTATGCTAGCGTATGCTTTATATGCACTACTAATATTTAATAATTATTTAGTAATTTAGTAATGAGAGGAGGCATAGCTTGAGATAGACAATGTTATTAATTGGAATTAGGTTTAGCAAAAGAGACTAATTACATGTGACAAAATTATTCACAATTAATTTCTAACTTTACCTCCAACAGAAAATACCTTGTGAGCAGGTGAGGCCAATTAATTAAATTCAATCTAAACAAAACATATAATAGTATATTTTCGGTTTTTGACATTTATTATGCTTTTTGACATTAATAAAGAATTCAACGTTGTAGTGCAACCACGCAGTTGACCACACCTCAGCCATACAAACCTGAGCCTCTGCTTTATGCAAATTGCAAAGCACTGGCATTTCAGGCACTTACCACCACCGTCGGATGAGTTCATGATCATCCAGTGGCTAAGATCGATGTGCGGTGGCTGTGGTGGTTGACCTAAGGTATAAGATTTGAATATTGGCAAAGAACATGATGCCCAATTGTGGTTTGGGTCAAAACCATTAGGCCACAGCAATAGCCAACAAAGTCATCTCAACTTGTGTGTGTGTGTTTTTTTTTTTTTTAATCTTTACAGCTCAGATCTAAGCCAATTCAAACCAATTCACATCCAGTCCAGCTATTTGAGTTTAGCTTGGTCAGCAACAACTACATAAGGGAGAGGGAAAAGTGCAACCACAATCTTTTCCTGTTTTCCACAATCGTGTTCTTATTTTCTTTTCTTATATTTTATGGTTGTTGACTTTTGTGGCGAGTGTGAACTTGTTATATATAACGAATCAAGATCTCCTTGTTAACTGAAGAAAGAAATAAAATAGCAAGGTAGAAAGGTCAATGTGTACAAAGATTAGCTTATCTGATCAATCTTCTACTCGTGTATTGTTATCACCTAATGTTTGAGGTGGCTTCTTAGGTGCCTCACCAGTCAATACCTATAACGCTATGACATTGTAACATTTTGTTAGTGGTATAGAAAGAAATATATAGACATTGAAGAGGTTTCTGCAAGGGCTTCGACGTGGTGCAGGGGCAGTCCTGGTTGGCTGGTGTAGTCAACGTCGTCAATGTCAGCAACGCCCTTCCCTTGGTTGGAGAAAAGGAAAGACTTTGGCTAAGAGAGACCAGCGGAGCCCATAGTGGTGCTAGGGTGGACGACGTGGCGGAGATGAGGTTTGCAGCGAGAGCGTGATAGGCTGGAGGAGGTGGCGAAGGCGATGAACTGAATTCGGATAGAAAATTCTTAAAAAAATTGAAATTAGTGAAAAAGAGTCTGAGTTCTTGAAAAAAAGAAAGAAGGGACAAAAAAAGAAAGAAGGAAAACAAAGGAATTATAAAAACAAAAGAACTGAATTAGACTAATTCAAGTAAAAAAAAATTGAATTGGACAAAAATTTAAAAAGAAAGAAAAAACTTGAAAAAAAGGAAAGAAAGGAACAAAAAAAAGAAAGAAGGGAAAAAAAATAAGGAATTAGGAAAAAAAGAAAGAAAAAAGGAATTAGAAAAAAAGAGAACTAAATTTGGAGTAAAAAAAGGAATTAGAAAAAAAAGGTTAGGTTGAATTCAAGTGAAAAAAAAAAAAAAAAAAGAAAAAAGAAAGAAGAAAAAAAAAAGTTAGGAAAAAAAGGAAAGAATTAGAAAAACAAAAAAAAAAAAGGGAAAAAAAGTAACAAAAAAGAAAAAAAAAAAAAAAAGGGTAAAAAATAACCAACATACATTTTTCTTTTCAAAATAACTACCAATTTGGACAAGATAGTACATTAAAAAAATCAATAATATCTTGACACAATTGGGTGAGGATTTGAGAATTTTACACAAGTGTGTTTGATAGGTAAAAAATATGGTGCAAATTTTTATAAATGAATTTTTCGTGTAATTTTACACATGAAACTCATTAATTAAAAATTTTTCCTCACTTTTACCGGTTAACCAAAATGTATTTATCCAAGAAAATCTCATTCTCATTTTTAAGACTAATCAAGTTAAATTAATAGCTGAGGTAGAGAAACCTCCTAAGTCATCTAGCATTCAATGCTAATGATATATAATAATGTTATATCTAAAATCATTCCACGGTTGGGTGTATATTTTATTTGCCTGCAGTGAAAGCTAGGTCTAATTTTTCTCTCAATGATTCCAAACAAATCTCCAATGAAAAGAAGACCGCATCTCCCAATCTTTCTTGTATGATCTAAACAATCCTTCAAGTTGAATCTTTCATAAAAATGACGAATTAATAACAAGTTTCAAGTTGACTTTATAAGGAGTCAAAATATGTCCTCATCAATGGCTTCTTCCATTCAAACAAAAATGTGAATGCATCATCCTGAGTTTAAATAATATATTTTCTTTCAGCCTGCAAGCTCCGAGTCGGCACAATCTAGAGTATTGACTGTAGATTGCTGGACTCGGTTTCGGCTTAGTGGCATTATTGGGTCTTTATTCTTTTAGCCCACGTTTGATAAGTCAATTGCCTACGGTTGAAATTCATAAATTGCTTCATGGCATGTTAGTTGACTATTTCCATTTTCTATTTTTATTTTTTACATTTTTTCAGAATTTTATGAAAAAAATATTTAAAACAGTAAACAAAATTTATGTTTTCTATTTTTTTTCTGTTATTATTATTTTCTTTGTAACATTCTGAAAATAGTATTCATATACAGGAAATGAAAATCAAAACCAAACATAACAATTTCTTTACTGTTAATTTTCCCTGCCCATTTTATCTTATTTAATCCTAATTATTTCATCGTCGTTGTCATGGGAATTGTGTGGAGACTGGAGAGCAACACCAAATGATAAAACTATATATATTGGCACGGAGCAAACAATCTTTTAAATGTTTTTGAGAAAAACTTGAATGAAGGGACAAAAAAGCATGAAGGGCTGAAGACTACCATTTAGTGAGACAAAAAAAAAAAAGTGAAGACTAGTACATCAAATTTGATCTTCTCATGAACTTTAGCGCGCCGCCTTTAGCACAGACATGACACTTTTATGAATTGTACGTATGAGATTGAATACTAGTTCCAGATGAAGAAAGTTCCACAATAAGCAAATTCTTAATTGGTGAAAGTGTCTTTAGTAAAATTAGATAAGAGTAAATCTACACTTCTATTTTTGCAAGATTTTCTTTTTAACATTTCTTTATTATATAAATACTACATATTCAAAAGATTTTATTTTAAATATATTGATCATTTAACAAAAAATTGTATAGGTACATTAGTCCCTAAAAATATTAATACATTAAAAATCGATTTTTTCGGAATTAAAATTCGATATGTTAAAAATCGATTTTTTCAGGGACCAATATATTTGTTAAAAAATGATACATTACGAATTGATGTATATACAATTTTTCTACTATGAAGATGAATGTGTTTGATGTGATATCTTGAGGACTCTAATTTATACATTTAATTTTTTAAGCACTAATTAAAGTGTTATAAATATATTTTTGGAAGGCGGTATTTTAGCTAGAAATATTTGACAACAAAAGCCAACAACATACCTATACCAACCACTTTATCACCATTGGATTGGATGTGATGAGTGAGTTGTGAGAAGGACCATCATATTAAATAATGATAAAGTGGGTGATGTAGGTATGTTATTGTCTTTTGTTGTCAAAGTAATATCAATCTTTTAGCTACTTTTCCAGTGAGAACAAAGAGAAGCAAATGCTAAAAGAAGGATAACAAAAAGTGACAAGGAACAAGTTTACCAAAATGACAGTAATCAAAAGGAAGGAGAAGATTAAAAAAAATTAGGGTTTAGGTTCTATTTTGTGTGTGTTGGATTTGGGCCAAATGAAGAATCATTCAAACTTTTTCGTATGGTCAAAAATTGATCTGTTAGAGTGGGTCCTCAACGTAAAAGAAAAGCCCAAGTGGTAAATAAAAGTTTCACACATAAGCGAAGAAGCGACAAGCAACTGGGATGTGTATCAGTGTATGTGTATTTAACTTAGGCTCAAGTTCACAATGCTGCCTTAATATCACAAGATATCAACATATTAAGTACATTTATCTATATAGGCTCTTTGTTTCCCTTCTTAAGCAATGTAAGACATTTTCCTTAGCCAAAATACACACTTTTTTTGGATATAAAATCTCATTAATCTAAGCATTAAATTTAAAGTTTCTATCAAATATATCAAATATATAAATTTTCATAAAATTTAAAGTTAATTAGATACTTTATTATGTCACTTTATTTTAGCAAATAATATATTTTAAAAATATAAGTAAATATCATTCATCAAAATACATTCTTATTATTTTTTTAATATGACATGCTTGATCGGTATAAGTCTTAAAAATACATTTTGTTTCTATAAATATAGATTGTTTTTTATTTTAGTTTCCTTACTTTCTTTTATCTTTGATTCCTTTTTTTTTCTAATATTATGATTATAATTCCTGTAGTTAGTTAATACTAGTAAGTGATGATATTTATATAGATAAAAAAAATTATAAATACAAAATTAAGATTTCTAGCATTCCTAAGAATTAAATGTATATTTTTCAATATTTTTAAGGAAACAATATAATATTACAAAAGAGACTAAAGTTTAAGAAAAAAAAATTAAAAGGACTAGAATCAAAATAAATTATATTTATAAAAATAATAATTATATGGATAAATTATACTCATTCTCTTGAATTTATACAAATTATACACACATCTTCTCTAGTTATTCAACCTTCACTCATCTCCACCAATAAGATCAATTATTAACACTCTTCACTAAATTGTTACTGATTTTCCAACGATGCCCCCACTTTTTATCTCACTTTTTTTTTTCTTTTGAAAAAAAATCCCTTCTAATCTCTCCTTCTTTCACCCTCCACATCCTTCGGATCCTCCTCTCTCCAATCCATATACCAGCAACGCAAACAGAGTTTAAACCTATTTACTGACAATGTCTCCATCATCGGTGCCAAGACCTCCCTCGAGCTCGCCTACCCCAAAGTCGACATCCTCTGTTTTGCATTTCCATTTCACGAAAGTAAAAATAAAATGAAATGGGAAAATTGTTTTGCTTCTCTATTTTCCTTTTTGTTTGTTTATTATTTAATTTAATTTGGAATTTATTTCTCCTTGCGCGTTAATATTTATGTGGTTTTAAAGCTTCTCATCTTTTTTTATTAATTAAAGTTTCTTTTGTGATAATTATTTGATCATGTGAGCTTCGTTAATGGGAAGAGAATTCAAGAAGGTAAAGCGCGCATTCAACAACGTGGGTTTTGTTTATTGGCATACACGGGATGCATAGAATCCATTGGAATTTGCAGTGAAAAGCCTAGGAGGAAGGGTGGGATGTGGAAGATAGAAGATGATGGGGATCTAGTGGGAGCACAAGAGATTAAAAGGGAATTTTTTTTTTTTAAAAAGGGGGATAAAAGTGGGGGCGTTGTTGGAAAATCAGAAACAATTTAGTGGAGCATTAATTGTTGATGTCCAAGGGAGGTGACTGTAGGTTAAATAACTAGAGAGAAGATGAGTGAAATTTTTACAAATTTTAGAAAAAGTGAGTGTTATTTACCCTAATTATATTTAAGTCTCGGTATAATTTTGAAAAATAATCCTCGCCCACATAATCTAGAATCAGCATAGTTTGCTTTTGCATGGAACCGGCCAGATTTTCAAACCCAGATTTTCAAGCTCATGTGGTCAGCTCTTTTTCCTTGTTTTTTTGTTCAAACATTCATGTGGCGATCAGCTTTGACCACGGAACTTTTTGGTTTCTACCTATATTTATGGACCCTACATGAATCCGACCATGACCTATGGGGCTCAACAAAGTAGAAGCTCATGAAAACAAGCATCTATGTTAACTACTTCTGTCCTCGCACCCTAGCACTGTCACCCCAGACATCCCCTTCTTTAAACAGCTCCACTCTTCTCCATATCAAAGGGGGAGCCACCCCCTAGAGGTGCTTCATCCTCTCTATGTGGTTGGTTCCCTTTTCTTTTAGGCTTAGCTTTTTTTTTATTATTTGTTGTGTTATTATTTTTTTTTGTTTTTTTCTCCTCACCTCTAATTTAGTTGATGGTGTGTTGATCTTTATGTTTGGAGTGAGTTATTTTGATGCCGATGCCGTGATCTTTGAAGACTTTTTTAGGTAGTGGGCTTCCTTCTAGATGCCGCCATGTTTCAGCATGCTCATAGTCACCACATGTTTTGTTCTATATAGCCATAGAGTATGGTGTTTTATGATGCTTCAAATAGATCAGAGATCTAACACGCTCACCTTTGCATTTATGAGTATATGTAGTGTGTTGTGATAGCGTCTATGTTTTGAGCAATATATTAAAGTTGTATAGTCATCATTAGTTAATTCTCTAAGCTTAGGCTTTTGGTTTTAATAGAATTTGCCCTTTATTGTACCGAGTTTTATTACATGATGTACCAAAGCTTGGGCTTTTGTTTATTAATCAATGAAATTTTCTAAAAAAAAAAAAGCATCTAACTTCCAAGATTATTTTTTTGTTCATCCCCTTTCCTCCTTGTCTCATTCCCTATTCACCTTGTCATGACCTCCACTCCATTGCCATCAGGAAGGACAACTTGCACAACATCATCACAGCAATGGCCATTCGCCTTACCAGTCGCCAGATCAAGTTCCAGAGACTACTTGCCATGGCGTGATCGACGTATTGTTGTGCCTGTCACCACCATGTCTTGCCTTTCTCTTCTCCGCCATGTCTGCCATCTATTGTTGGCTTGTCCACTCCAAGCCATTGTCAAGGCCCGCGAGAACCGAATCACCACCGTGAGCTACTATGTCTCAGCCACGGCCTCACCTCCACCATTGTGCACCGTGTCTCCATCTCCGTGATGTGATCTGTCACTACCCACAACAAATTAAAAAATTGTAATTACTAAATTACAAAAAATGCAGGAACCTCTAAGGTATCAAAGGAATAATGTAAGACACAAATAAAATAAACATGATGCAAGACTCAAAAATAAAAATAAAAATAAATAAAATACTTAAATATAAAAGAGAGAGAAAAAAGAAGAACTCCCTCATGGTGTGTTGTCTTCCACCTAGCATTTTACTTTAACATCTCTAAGTTGGAATCAGACCCTCATGGAGGCTTATGCTTGAATTGATCCAAGAATTCCCCCAAGGCTTACATCTTTTGACTTTACCTGGATCCCATCGTGTATGGATCATGCCACAGGCCTTGAAACTATTGGTCTTCCTGGGCTCAAGTTTTGAAGATGTTGATGCATTCCCAAAAGCCTTTAAGCTCCTCCTAGGCCTCACATTCGCAAATCAAACCACTTCCAATAGGAAGGAATGTGTGATCCAAAAGAAGTCTTCCACTGTGACATGCTGCCACTAAGTTCCCTAGAAGTCTCAGCAGCTCACCATACATTGCACATAGAGCTTGGAGCTGGCATCAGTCTCCAAAATAGCATACTCATTTTGGTCTATAAGGTGATCAGGAAGGAAGATTCCAATTCTAATAAAACTGATTAGCTTTCCCGAGGTGGTGGTTGGACACATGATACAACCCTCTAGGAGACAACCTTCTCAACCACAGAATCTTCCTTTTCAGGATCGACAACCTTGTGAATTATTCAATCATTGAAGTCACAATCAGTCCGCAAAAAATTAGAACTTCCTAGATCATTCAAGTGAAGGTAGTAAATAAAATTAAATAAAAATTTCTGAAGGTTATTTGAATTAGATTCAATCAAATTGTTAGCATTCACAACATATTATAATTCATTACACATCACAATCTTGTCTCATGTAGAACTGTCAAAAATTACAAGAATCATTATGAAATTATATGAAGAACTAAAATATATGTGTTAATAAAGAGAGATAAGAAATGGAAAAGAAAACCAACCACAAATCGTGATTAAAATTGAAATCTCAAGAACAATTCTTAATCCTCATCAGTTATCCTTGTACAAGATAAAAGGAATACTCCTCCATATATGGAGGATCACAATCAATGTTACGGAAAAGTGCAATTGTAATCCTAAACAGGAGCCAAAATAAGGATTGGAAACTCCCAAAATCTAGAGAAAGAATAGAAAGATGAAGAAAGAGAGGGTAGAGGGAGAGTGTTTGATGACAATCCTAAAAATAATAATTAAAAACTGTTTTTAGTGTTTAACCTAATGTTATTTATACTATAGCATAAATACATAAGAAATAGGGTCCATTGGAGAAAAATAAAAAGCCCTCTGACGCTAAGCATTGTGCGTGCATGACTGGGGCGGTCATTGCCGTTCCCCTGTTGTTGTTGTTGTCGATTGTTGGGGCGGTAAATGACTATTGTGGCGATCTTGCCTTTAGTTTGCCTCTTCCGTTGACTGTGGTGGTCCCACTATTACTAAGGTGCACTTGAAAATTGTTCTAAGCCCTTTTTGGTCCAATGCACCAATTTGGAAGTTCTTATCACCAAATAATACTCACATAAAGAGATTAAAAGTAAGGATAACTCCAAAATATAATTATCATTAGAAATAGTGCTAATAGCCATGAATTTATCCAACGATGCATGATGATGATGAAATACAAATTCACCATTTATCAATCAATTAAGCATAAACAGGATGCAAAATGCCTAGAATTATAGAGGAAAGGGGTACATAAATTCAATCCATCACCCTGCATAGACCAACCTCCTGCCCTCCATGATAAGGGGCATTTATACAACTTATTTAACTACCAAACCTTAGCTTTTTGCATGAGTTTTTACTGAGTTGTTGATGCAATTAATAAGGATTCTGATTTATTCCTCATTGTGTAATTTTAATAGAATTATTGGCATTTGCATTGATTTTGAAATATTTATAATTACACCCTATTGCATTTAACTTGTCTATTTGAGTATGGTTTTAAGTCAGGAGCTTTGGATCAAGTGCAAATTGTTAAGAACAAGGTTGGAAAGTATTGGGAAGGAGCTAGAGAAAAGGAAGAAAAAGCGTGGAAGCTTGCTCTTAGGTGAGCGCAGCGCTCTGCAGAGTGACAACCATTAATTTTTTGGCCTTATCGTTCTAGTGAGCGCTAGCACTCGTGTGATGACCAAACATAAGCTCATTAATCTATTTTTTGGCCCACTTTGGCCCATTTTTAGATAGGTATTTAAGGGGTTGATACAGATGTTTACCCTAGTTTTGACTCACTTTTAGGCTATCACTTCTAGTTGCTATTATTCTCTCTATTCTCCCCATCTTCTCTCTACATCTTCTTCTCTATTCTCTCTCTTAGGAATTCCATTTGTGAACGTACTTTGTCTTGGAGATTGGCAATGATGTTGTTATTGTTTTCAAGTTTAATTTATTTTCACTGTTGTAATCCTCTAGAGACGGAGGAGTAGATTTCTTTACTAGTATATGGACTTTCGGATGGATTGGGATGATATTTGATAACCCTTTATTTATATTGAATGCATTAATTTTCTCAATATTCTTCAGTTTCTATTCCTATAATTATTATAGTGATTACTATAATCTTTATTGAGATAACTAAATTAGCGATAGTCATTTAGGGAAATCCTTGGGGCATAAATTGATAGATCTATTAGTTTATATTTAAAGGAGAACACTAAAATTAACCTTCTGATTGGTGGTTAGACTATAGCAATTGGTACCTTAAATCGCTGTAATTTCCAATTAAATTGAAATGTCGTTTATTGGTTATTTTCATTGGTTAGATTCTAGGGATTGATTGATCACTAGTAGAATTGCCAGTAATTAATTACTAATAGCCATTAATGGGTTTAATATTTGGTCAATAATAATTAATCTCAATCAGGAATACCTTGCACTAGTACCTTCTTCACTGTTGCTATCATCTCATTGTTATCTTTTAAATTCAATTGCTTTAATTTTACTCTTCAAAACCCCCAATTTTTCAACTAAGTGATAAAGCCTCTTTGAGAGACAACCTAGGTTGTGCCATTTACTATATTTTTTGTGTAATTTAGCATTAAAATAATTTCTAATTTGAGGAGGTCGGTGACAACCTCCGTCACGGGATCACCTCGCACACAACCACCGTTGTTCTACATTTCTCCCACCACCTAAAGCTCTTTTGCAAAACACCTCATCCACGACTCTCCATACCTCATCTCCTTCGTACCCTCATTGTTGTGCCATCAGCGGGGCCATCACGTGCACCCTCCCCTTTGAATCCTTGGGTACTTGTTGATGCCTCAAGAATTGACAATGGTGAAGTTGAGTGGAGGTCGCGACGAAGGGCGAGGGAATTGGAATTGGATGAAGATGAGGGAGAAGAAATGTTTAGACGCCTGCCAACATATTATTTTCATTTAACAACATTTAATGCATGTTGTTAAATGTGACTGTTTGGACTGTACCACCATGCCACTGTACCACAATAAGCCCCCATTTGGAATTGTCCATCCATATACCAATAGAGAGTAATATTATATGTACGATAAGATTACACAATAAATATAAACTACACACCTTATCACTATTAGATGTGATAAGTGATGTATGGTGTATATTTGTTATATAATTTTATTATACACATAAGATTATTCACCAATAGATGCATATGCTAGTTCAATGCATCAAAAACAACTCAAGAATTTGCAGTTGTTTCAGGTCTAGTGTACGAACCGCGCTCCGCGCATAATGGCATGTTTGACCACTTCGGTTGTTTGTGTGAATTCTATGGTATTTCGCAAGAAGTGTAGTAATGGAAAAAAATCTATTCAATGAGCTTCCTGATATACCTCATTCTACAATTTTGGTAGTATATCTCTCATAATTAAGAATAAAATCTTTTTTGTATAAGGGAGGGTCTCTGTATTTCTTCATTTATGTTAATAAATCTTAACTAAAAGAAGTTAAAATCTATATAATTAATTGTTAGCGAAACACCTTTCACTATGAATATAATGCTAAATCACTAATTATTTTATTTGTATCCAATTCTTAATTTAAGTGCCGCCTTGATGTCACATGAGGAGACATCAAAGATCATATATTATTCGAACCTTCCTGAATTTCAACAATATCCTCCCCCTTTCTCTCTCTCCCTTATTTGAAGAAATTTTTGTCCCCGGGCTCTATCGAGATTAAAAGGCTCCCTCAACAGTTACCTTCTCCTGGATTCGTACCTTGGTTCATCAACTTCAAAGTTCAGCTCATTGCATTCAACCTTTGCCGGTAAAAACTATATAAATCTCATCTCATGTTACACAAATGCTTATATATTATCTTATTGATATATCATCCTTGTAAGTCTTTACTAGAACTGAGCTTTAGTTGAATTATATCTTCTCTTTAGCATGGATTTGTACTTCATTTTCTGAATAAACTTTTCTCTGATAAGAAAATTCTCAATAAATAAACCTTTATCTGATAATAAAATTATGAAAAATGACTGCAAGAAACGCACGACAGCTTACATGGGCATGTATAGGTAGGGATTCCAAACATCAATTCCACCCATTTGGCGTTTGAAATTGGGAATTATAATTTCACAATTCAATTCCATGGGATTCAAAAATAAATAAAATATGTTATTATTAATTCCTAGCCTATACCTTATGAAATCTCATCAATTACAAAACTTATAAAATATCTCTTTCACCGTTAAAATCTATCCAATTTTTCTCTTTTTCTTTATTTTTTTAAATAATCATGTGAAAATTTTATAGTAAATCCAAACAAAAAATTTAAGATACTAAATCAAAAGGATTGGAATTTAAGTTAGAAATTTACATTACAATTTCAATTCCGAAACGAACCAAAGTGAAAGCGTAATGCCTATCATAGAATTGAACTGTTTAGCTTATTAGTTTCCGATTTAACAAATTTAACTTTTTGATTGAGTATAAAAAAAAAAGGAATGCATATATATATATATATATATATATATATATATATATATATTATCAATATCAATTTCTTCTATTTGTTAAGTTTTTTAAATTTTTAAATAATAAATATGAGAGTCAACATATATGCTGATGTGATGATATATAATAATTGAATAATAATATAAAAGTTTTTAATATTATCATGTATTAAAATTAAATTATATGTAACAATGATAAAGCAAACATATTGACTAGCATTGAATAAATTTTTTATCTCATAACTTTACAGTTTCACAAGTAAAATATAAAATAAACATAGTTTAGGATTTGATACTATTAAAATTTACAGTAAAATACAACCCTCTTTTTAGAGAAAGTTTTATCACACTCCAATCTCCTATTTTTCTTAAATATATACTCCCCTCCCTTAAAAAAATTGAGAAAGCTATAAATTTTAATTTATTTTCAAACTTTTTCAATATATTTTTTTCATACTTACTATTATATATATATATTTTTTTTTATCAAAATTGCATCACAAATTTTAATCTTTAATTGATGGACCAGCCATTATTGGTAGTTAATGTTGAGACCACTTTGAAACTAGGGAGTGGCTATTACCAATTCATTTTGATTATTGCCACTCCTTATTTATTGAGCTTTTGTACAATTGTTCAAAAATACCCTTATAATCTAATCCTATTTTTAGTTTTATTCATACTAATTAATATTTTTGTTCAAATTTTTCTATTTTTGTAATCTCTTATTTTATGAAAATTAAATATTTTCATTTTTGGTCAGTTTTTCAATGCAATATATTAAATCTATATTTTCACACAATGAACAAATAAAAGTAACAAATTGATTTTGTTAATTTTAATAGTTTTCAAATGATTTTTGGTAAGATGCCGGTTTGTTTTATATTGGTGTTTCTCATAAATTAGGGATAAATTTTCAGTTGTATGACTCTTGGCTGAAATATCCGCTTGTGCTCACTAATATGGCGAGTTGCTGATGATTGGTTTTTCCTGCAACGTTATCTCTTCTGTGGGCTATCAAGTCTAATATTGTGTTGATGTGAATTTGTATTGTGGTCATTTCTTTTTTCTTTCTTTTTTTTTCTTTCTGTTTTTCTAAGCTTTGTATCTTGAACTTGGCTTTTTGCTTTCCTTGTGGTTAAGCCTTTTCTTTTTGACTTATCAAAACAAAAAAAATAGTATATAAGTGTTAATGTAACAAATAGTGTAATTATATTTTTACTTATTTCAATTAAAAATATACAATAACTCATCGATCATTTAGTGCTTATTTAAAAGAATTGGAGTTTCGGAATAATATCCGACAATGAAATCCAGCTAAAATATGAGAACCAATTTCGCTCATTTAGATTAGTTTTTTAAAGAAATATTTTTCAAAATAACTTTTCAAAAGTTTTAAAAATAAAATTTATTTTACTTGCAAATATAAAAGTAGTCTATGTTTTCATATAATATTAAAATTTCATTTAGTCTTAAACGTCTTTTTCATGTTAAAACAGATTTTTATATTTTTTAATAATTTTGTTTTTACTAAAAATTTCTACCAAAACTTATTAAAATATCATAATTTTTTTTCAAATTTAAAATATTTTTTTTATCAAATAATGATGTATAATGTGCTAGCTCTTAGTTGTAATGAGTTATTTTTTAAAAAATAGTAATTCTGTCATTAAAGCGAAAAATATAATAAAACGTATTATTAGTAAAAACTTATTCTATTATTTGAAGAAAAATGTACCTCGTTTTTTTTTATTTTAAAAGCAAATTTATTTTAGATTCTAATGCAGAATTCTTGATTTAATTTTAAAAATTAAAAAACATTAACACAATAACCATTAAAATAACTTTAAGGGCATTTCAGGAATCATGTAAATGTGAACAATTAATATAGTGACAAAAAACAAATAGGGGTAATAATAACCACTCTGTTGAAACTAATATATATCAAAATTTCAAATCTTCTATTTTATTTTCTTGTTTCATTCTCTGTCTCTCTAATAAAAATTTGATGTGTGTATAATGATGATATCATTCATGATTTGTTATTCAATTAGATTTTTTCAACTACCCATGATCTTTGTACATGGTATAATTTGATTGGGAGACAAGGAGTGAGATAGGGAAATATGAAATATGAATTTTGTTCTATATATCAATACATTGTAATCTAGCTGCTTTCACACTATAGAATAGAAGAATACAAACGATGTTCTTTTTATGTGTACACAGTGTATCAATACAAGTCACCTTACCGTCACTTTTTGCTGAGCAACCTTGTCACGTTGTGTCTCTAAGTAGTTACATGCTATATATGCCTATGCTATATGTTGCATATAAACACGCTTATGCTGCATTGCACTTAATCATATATAGAGCGCTTCGAAGATCCACGGATACCTACCACATAACCTCTTTGTTGAGTTCCCTTTTCATTTGACTCATCGTCCTCAATTGACACACTCAATTGTGTTGTGAAATGGCGGGCTCAAAAGAGAGAAATAGAGTCGCAAAATAAAAATATGAAAGAGTAAAAATAAATGACACCAAGAATTTACATAGTTCGGCTTAAAGCCTACGTCCAGGCAAATGCGACAAATAAATATTTCACTATGAAAATATGATGGATATACAAAAGGTGGACACACTCCACTCAACCCAAATCCCAAATACACCCTGTATACCTCAGTATTTTCTCAAGTGTATACTTTCAACTCACAAAAGAGAAAAATTCATAAGTAACAAATAGTTCTACTCAATAACTAAGGAGGAGAGGATTTTTGTTTCTTTGTTGTTGTTTTCTAAAGTGTTGCTATTGAAGCTCTATATATAAAGCCTTATGGTGTCAAAAATGTCAAATGGTTCGGTGTCCTCCTAATGTATGCATTGTTTGTTGAAAAATTACACACATCATGTGTTGCATTCAATGAAGGTGTGCTACATTATTGTTGTCATGTGTTCCACCGCAAAGGGAGTTGGACTTTTGTCCATTGATTGAGCAATCAAGCCACAAAGTTTGACAAATCTCCATCTTGGCTTGATTTTTTATCCATGTTAAATTTTTGAAGTCGCCTTCTCTAATATGCCCATAAAGGCAAACTCACATATTGTGAATACCAACTAAGTCCAAACAATGCTTGAACTTAGCAGCAGTGATTGAGTTTGTCAACATATCAGCTGGATTATCTGAGATACTAATTTTCTTCATTACAATAATACCCTGAGCAATAATCCCTCAAATAAAATGATATCTAACGTCAATATATTTGGTTCTCTCATGATACATTTGATTTTTGGTCAAATGTATGACACTTTGGCTATCACAATAAATAGTTGTAATATCTTATTCCAAACCCAAATTGCCTACCAAACTCCTGAGCCAAATGGCTTCCTTCATCGCTTTTGCTGCTATGTATTTGGCTTCTAGTGGATAGCGCAATAGTAGATTGGAAAGTCGTTTTCCAACTAATTGCACTACTTGAGAGCGTGAAGATATATCCTATTAGAGATCTCCTTTTATCAATATCTTCAGCATAATCTAAGTCAACATAACCAATAACACTCTCACTAGTGCTAGAACTCCTGTCATAAACTAAGCCAACATTCGCAGGACCTCGAAAATATCGAAGTATCCATTTCACTGCCTACAAATGCATCTTGCCAGGAATGTCCCATATATCTGCTAAACCATTATCTGGTCGAGTGCATACCATAGCATACATAATGCTTCCAACTACATTAGCATAGAACATGTGACATATGTTCCTCCTCTTCAGGAACTGTGGTGAATATCCAGCTGATAATCTAAAATGGGCTACCAACGGAGTACTCAGGCTTTGAATCTTGCATTCCAAAGTACTTAAGTACTTTTTCAATATACTTCTTCTAAGATAAATATAATTTGCCACGCACAGATCCTATGAATTTCCATACCCAAAATCTTCTTAGCTGCACCTAGATCTTTCATTTCAAATTCAACACTTAGTTGCTCCTTCAGCTTCTTGATCTCAAACTTACTTTTAGCAGCAATGAGCATATCATTAACATAAAGCAAACAAATATACAAACGAACCATCTGAAAGTTTCCTGTGATAAACACAACAGTCATATCACCCTTTGAGTAACCACGACCTAACATGAAAGTGTCAAATCTCTTATACCATTGGCGAGGAAATTGTTTTAAGTCATATAATGACTTCTTTAAGAGACATACATGATCCTCTTTGCCTTGAACAGTGAAATCTTTTGGTTGCTGCATGTAGATCCGTTCTTCAAGCTCACCATGAAGAAAGCCGTCTTGACATCAAACTGCTCAAGCTCTAAGTCAAAGTGCAACCATAGCAAACAACACACGAATGAAGCTATGTCTCACAATAGGAGAGAATACTTCATTGAAGTCTATTCCTTCCTTTTAACTAAAACCTTTTGCAACTAAGTATACTTTGTCCGAGCCTTCAACTCTAGGGATCCTTCCTTTTCTTAAAGATCCATTTGCAGCCAATGACTTTATGCCCTTTAGGTGGTTTCACCAACTCCCAAATCTAGTTCTTATGAAGAGACTCCATCTCTTCACTCATCCCCAATCCATTATGCAGATTCTTCACTTGAGATAGCCCTATGGTATATGGTAGGATCTTCTGATTCCATATCCTCTGCACTGACAATGCAAAATAGACTATGTCTGCATGACCATACCTTTGTGGTGGCTTTACTTACCTCTTTTCTCTATCTCTACTAAAACTACAATGCTCACTGTTTCGTGCATCTACAATATCAATAGTATCTTATTCTTCTTCTTGAATGGACTGATTAGAGGCATCTTTTTCCATTTGCTTTGGTGGTTCAGTTTTAAACTCCACTTGCTTGCTACTATCTTGGTCTTTTTCTCCATCGCCAACCTCCTTTTTCAGATGAAGCATGGATGATTCATTTTGACATCTCTCCTGATTATTAATTGGATGACTTAGGTTCTGTATACCATAATCTATAACCTTTCACCCCAGTTTGTTATCCAAGAAATATGTATTTTAGTGCCCTTCGCTCAAGCTTGCCATAATTAATATGAGCATATGCAGGACAACAAAAAATTCTTAGATTCGAATAATCAGGAGGAGCACCAAACCATACCTTAATAGGAGTTTTCAAATCGATCGCAATTGACGGAGATCGATTCACCAAATAGCAAGCCATATTGGCAGCTTCAGCCCAAAATTCTTTAGACAAACCAACATTGGAGAGCATCCAGTGAGCCCTCCCCAAAAAAGTTCTATTCATGTTTTCTGTTACTCTATTTTGTTGCAGAGTCTTTCGTATAGTACATGTCTTACTATGCATTCATTTTCACAGAACTCGTTGAATTGACCTCCACAAAACTCCAAACCATTATCTTGAAGGCGCTTGATTTTCTTGCGGCTGGTTCTCAATAAGAGTTTTCCATTTATTGAAAGTATGGAACACATCATTCTTGTGTTTCAGAAAATAAACCCATACCTTCCTTGAGAAATCATCAATGAATGTAATAGGTATCTAGCCCCACCTTTGATGGAACAGGGCAGGGCCCCATAAGTCAGAGTGGATGTAATCCACTATGCCCTTAGCCTTGTGGATAGTAGTGTTGAACTTGACTCTAGTCTGCTTCCCATAGACACAATATTCACAAAAGTCAAGTTTCCCAATTTTATGCTAGCAAGCCGCGCTTGCTCAAAATTGACATTCCTATTTCATTCATATGCCCAGAGCATATGCCATAAACGAGTAGTTTCTAAATCAGAATCATTGAAGATGATACTAGGAGTGCTAACAATGTACTTCCTTGAAGTAAATAAAGGCGTTGACCAACTTGCCTTTAATAACAATAAGAGCACCTTTGGAGATTTTTAAAACTCCACCTTGAGTAGAATACTTATAACCTTGAAAATTGAAGATGCCCAAAGATATAAGAATTTTCTTCAAGTCTAGCATGTACTGAACATCAATCATGTTCTCCAACTCCATCATGCATCTTGATCTGAATTGTTCCAATGCCGATGACCTTACATGGCATATCATTTCCCATAAGGACAACACCACCATCTATTGACCGGTAAGTTGTAAATCAATCCCTTTGACACATGTGGTAAGAACAACCAAAATCAAGTATCCAAGTATCACCAATTGAACTGGTTGATACTGTGAGAACATTATCAGGACTTTCAGCAATATTTGTTGCATCACTTGAATTTTTGTCCTTTTTGTCTTTGAGGCTCGAACATTTTGCTCTTCATGCCCTTCCTTCTTGCAATATTGGCACCTGCCTTTATGATGTCTAGACTTATATCTAGACCTTCCTTTGCTACTACTAGATCCAATCTCCTTTGTCCTCCCTTTGAAAACCAAGCCAAATGCAGTATCATCATGACAGTATCATGCTCCATTTTGTCACGACTTAAAAGTGCGAATTTAACCTCATCAATTTTGAGGCTTTCACGACCATATATGAGCGTTTCACGAAAGTGCTTGTAAGAAAGAGGTAAGGAACAAAGCAACATCATTGCCTATTGTTCACTTGAAAATGTCTTGTCTATATTTTTCAAATCTATGACGAGTGACGTGAACTCAGCTATGTGAGATTTGATGTCCCTTCTGCCATACGGAGTATGTACAGATGTTGCAAAACACTGAGACGGTTAGCCATCGTCTTAGTCATATATAATGACTCCAACTTAGTCCACAACGATTCTCCTTTTCTCCAAAAGGACCTCCTGAGGACATTTCTGTAATGCATAACTGAATAATAGAAAGAGCTTTTTGGTTGGCATCTTCCTATTCAGAATCCTTCATTGTCTGGGCTTTTTCTCTGCCAGAGATGCTATTTTTACACATTGCTACAAGAACAGCTATCATACGACCTTCCATATTCCAAAATTAATGCGTTCATCAAACTGCGAATATCAAATTTTGCGTCTACATTTTTAAACAAATTAGCCTATAACTCTATAAGAGCTATGATATCAGTTTGTTGTGAAATGGTAGGTCCAAAAGGCAGAAACAAAGTGGCGCAAAATAAATATGTGGAAGAGTAAAAATAAATGACACTAGGAATTTACATGATTCGACTTAAAGCCTTTTATAGAAATATGATGGAAATACAAAAGGTGGACACACTCCACTCAACTCAAATCCCAAATACACCCCGAATACCTCACAATATTTTTTTCACTAGTGTATCCTCTCAACTCACAAAAGAGAAGAACTCATAAATAACAAATAGTTCTACTCAATAACTAAGGAGGAGAGGATTTTTGTTTCTCCGTTGTTGTTTTTTAAAGTGTTGCAATTGAAGCTCTATATATAGAGCCTTATGGTGCCAAAAATGTCAAATGCAGTTTAGTTTCCTCCTAATTTATGCATTGTTTGTTGAAAAATTACACACACCACATGTGCTGCATTCAATGAAGGTGTGCTACATTATTGTTTTCATGTGTTCCACCACAAAGGTAGTTGAACTTTTGTCTATTGATTGAGCAATCAAGCCACAAAATTTGATAAATTGTTTATTACTATTATTTTTGTTATTTTTTCCTTTCACTTTGTCATAAAAGTTATCAAGTGTGATACATTAATTAGGATTAGACAAACAATGAATGATTTCAATTTTTCAATCTCTTTTTGGCCCAGCCAGAGAGAGAGTTTTCTTGTTTTCTTGTTTCATTCTCTATCCCTCTAATAAAAATTTGATGTGTGTATAATAATGATATCATTTATGATTTCTTATTCAATTAGATTTTTGCAACTATCCATGATCTTTGTACATGGTATAATTTGATTGGGAGACAACGAGTGAGATAGGGAAATAGGACATATGAATTTTGTTCTATAGATCACTACATTGTATTCTAGCTGCTTTCACACTATAGAATAGAAGTATACAAACGATGTTCTTTTTATCTGTACACAGCATATCAATACAAGTCACCTTACCGTCACTTTTTGCTGAGCAACATTGTCACGCTATGTCTCTAAATAGTTACATGCTATATATGCCTATGCTATATGTTGCATATAAACACGCTTATGCTGCATTGCATTTAATCATATATAGAGCGCTTACAAGATCCACGGACACCTACCACATAACCTCTTTGTTGAGTTCCCTTTTCATTTGACTCATCGTCCTCAATTGACACACTCAATTGTTTATTACTATTATTTTTGTTATTTTTTCCTTTCACTTTTTCATAAAAGGTATCAAGTGTAATACATTAGGATAAGACAAACAATGAATGATTTCAATTTTTCAATCTCTTTTTGGCCCCAGTCAGTTTCCTCGAGAGAGTTTCTCATCTTTTCATATTATTAATACATTAGTTTTCAGAGTAGAGACACCTGCAGCAACATTGCACAAACTCTTTGTTCCCTCTTAATTTCTTGCTCCAACAATGATTAAAGGTAAGGACGTATATGAAGTTCTATCAGCTCTTGTGCCTCTATATGTGGCCATGGTGTTAGGCTTTGGCTCAGTTAGGTGGTGGAAGATTCTCACACCAGAACAGTGCTCTGGCATAAGCCGATATGTTGCAGTTTTTGCAGTCCCTTTTCTTTGTTTCAATTTAATATCCTCCAACAACATCTATGCCATGAACTTCAAGTTCCTAGCCGGTGACTCCCTCCAAAAAGTTGTGATCTTGATTGCACTTTTCCTTTGGAACATGACAAGGTTTGGGAGCCTTGATTGGAGCATCACCCTCTTCTCACTTTTAACAATGCCAAACACCCTTGTGATGGGGATCCCTCTCTTGAGGGCCATGTATGGTGATTTCTCATCAAGCCTCATGGTACAAATTGTTGTCTTGCAATCATGCATATGGGCCACACTCTTGCTCGCCTTGTATGAGTATAGGGGTGCCAAGCTTCTTATTCAAGAGCAATTCCCTGAGACTGCAGGGTCAATTTCAACACTCAAGGCTGATTCTGATGTTAACTCTCTAAGTGGTAGGGAGCCCCTTCAGGCAGATGCAGAGATTGGACAAGATGGGAAGCTCCATGTTGTGGTGAGAAGATCATATTCTACATTGTTGGTATCCAACAATTCATTCAATAGGTCACAATATTTTCCTTCTGTGACACCTAGAGCATCAAGTCTTTCTGGGTTGAGATATATTCTGTCCACTCATCAAGAGAACCAACCCTAAGAAACACAAGCTTTAGCAGCCAAATACATATGCAAAGAAGTAATTCAACAAACGTTGGTTTGGCTCATACTCCAAAACCAGTGCTTTCAGGGTCTGCTAGTATTGGAAGCCAGAGAAAGAGAGATAGCATGGGTGGTGGTGCACCGGGTAGGGAGTTAAACGTGTTTGTTTGGAGCCCAAGTGCATCACCAGCTTATGATGAGAACATGAGACTTCGTGGAGTGAATACGGGTGCCTCTGCTGACATTGGGACCATTAATCCTTCCAAGGTTGTTGATGTTCCACACGAAATTGCTCCCTCGAAAGGTAAGCTTTCTATAAGATGACACAAACATATGATGCCTGCACTCTTAACTTCCAAATTTTGTCCTTTGGCCCTGAGTCTTGGTTTAGGCATATGTTGAATTTTAGCTATATAAATTCTCCAAATGTGATCTATTGCATATATAGGGCGAGAAAGAAATGAGTTATATAAAGAGAATATTTGTGAGCTTCGATTTTATACTTTAAAATTTTTTTCTTCTTTTTCTTCTCTCCAAAATTTATAGTCATACATCGTTATCCAATTACATTATGCTATATCAACAAATATGTTTGCTCTCTTCTCACCACTTCAAAAGTGATGCAAATAAGAGAATTTAATTAGATAATAGTACAAGACTTTTTTATATCATCGGTGCATACAAATTAAATCCTAAAATAAATGTTGCTCTATGTAGTTCAACATTTCAAGTATATGAAGTTTAGTACAAGTTTAATTTTTATGCCTTGGCTTGATAGGATAAAACTTCTTTAAACCTCATTTAACCATACATTGTCACATTATACTATTATTATATTGAAATTAAAATTATAGTACATCGCTTTCTTTATATTCTTAACAATTTAATTTTAGAGCAAAAAATATGTACACTATTATTCAAATAAATTGTTTTCATTTATAATATCTTCAAATAGTGGATACAAGAGTTAACTATATTTATTGATCTTATAAACTTATATATGATTAGACAATTCTATAATTTTTTATATTATCAAGTATATCAAAATTAAATCACAACAATTTTCAATTCAATAAATGAGATATCAAATTTGAATGCTATAGAATAATATTTATATAATTTTTTTCTCGGAACTTACATGATAAGATAATGGATATGTTGACCTTAGTGACAAATTAACATATCATGTTTTGTTTAAAAAATAATGTAATATATATTTTTGCATTAGTTAAAAATATTAGCTTCAATTATGAATTTAATCTAACTCATTTTAGATGTAGAAGTGCATGAGTTTATTGAGACCAAGAAAAAGCCACATATCCTTTAAGCGGGAGCCGAGAGAAGGTTGACACTGGAGAAGGTGATGGAGACAAAAAGCAACAAATGCCATCTGCTGGTATCTTTACAAGGCTCATTCTCATCGTGATATTTAGGAAACTCATTAGAAATCCTAATATGTGGGCAAGTATTTTGGGCCTAACATGGTCTCTCATAGCATTCAGGTACATTGTTTTTTACTAAGGGTGTGTTTTCATTGGAGAAAAATGGGGTTTTAATTTTCATGGATAAACATTATGTATAATTTTTTATATGGATCTCATCCTTAAAAATCTTCATCTCATTTTCACTCCAACCAAATATATCTATTGGTCCATTTATTTGACCTTTATCAAGAGGAAAGGTTTTTTTCAGATTTAAAACAGGTTTAGAAAGTTGAAGTTCATTCAATAAATTTTTATATATTTCAATACTTTTCCCACAAGTGTGAAAGATTAGATTCTGAATTCTTTCATAAAATCTATATATCATAAGAGTAAGTGAGGTTATTGGCACTCTCACACTTCATCTTCGTGTCTTGAAACTCTAATTTTGTAGAAAAGAAGTTCATTACTTTATATCTTTCATGAAACAAATATTTTGTTGAAATGACATTCATTAATTTAGTCATATGCTTTTTCATTTTGATGCTTTGGGAATTACATTGATCGTAATCAGGTTTAACCTGACTTCATGTATACTATCCAAATCTCTCACCACTAGATCAATCCTAATGGATACCATATACTTTAATATTGACTATTCAAATATAATCTTTATTTGTTTTTAATTAATTTTTATTAATATAAATTGAACTATTAGTCATGTAATCATCATATTTTTCTATTTTTCTTTTTTTAAAACTATTGACTTTTAGTTTATTTATTTAAAAATATGTTTTTGTTTGCTTTCATGAATAATAATAATGTCAAAAAATTATATGCTAATCACAATATATTTACATTTTTTATCTTCTTATTTTTTTCGAAATTGCATTGAATACTTATAGAAAAAATATTTTTAGAAGACATCCCCTAAGATGATAGGAATAACATCAGAACTTCTCTTTTTCCCCTCTCGATTTTTGTTGTCTTGTGTATCCTTCATCAAACATTGCTTCTGGACACGCAGGTTTAACATAAAATTGCCTACTATTATTAAAGGTTCCATCTCAATAATGTCTAATACCGGGATGGGAATGGCCACATTCAGTTTAGGTACATGTCTTACAATATTTTTTCTCCTCTTTTTCCACTGTGTCCTCAACCAATTTATATCATAATATTAGTTTACTTAATGAACAGGTGTGTTCATGGCATTGCAACCCAAGCTCATTGCTTGTGGAAAAAAGCTGGCAGCAATTTCTATGGCAATTAAGTTTTTGGGTGGTCCAGCAGTGATTGCTGCATGCTCTGCGGCAATTGGCATACGTGGAGTCCTTTTACAAGTTGAAATTGTTCAGGTGACATGAAACCTAATTAGGAATAATTCACCAAATTAATCAAATTATTAAACTAATACATTATATATTCAAAGTCATTTATATATTAAGATGTTTGTGACACCGTGTTCAATTTTCCAGGCTGCTCTTCCTCAAGCGATCATTTGCTTTGTATTCGCTAAAGAATACAATCTACATGCAGATATATTCAGCACTGCGTAGGTTTTTCTTTTCTTTCTTCCTTCTAAGTTTACATCATGTTAAAACTGGTATTTAAAAAACCCACTTTATATAAGATGAATTTAAGGCGTCAACATCAACTTCAATTCTAAAATAGATGGTTTTCACAAATTTTGCAGGGTTATCTTTGGAATGGTAGTTGCATTGCCGGTAACAATAATCTACTATGTGCTTCTTGGGCTGTAATCTTTGGAAGGAAAGCTAAAGGAAATAACATTTTTGAAAGGAAAAAAAGAAGAAGAAAAACTAGAGTAAGACACAATCCAATATGTACGTCCATACTCACGCCCTAGTGGGATGATGGCAGAAAAGCTACTTGTTGACCCCAAAAAAAATAAAAAATGTAAGATACAATTATTAGATTTTAGTGAAGGAAACTAAAATTTTATACATAGCAGAAGAATGGTATACATGGACATGGAGTATCAAGTGAGATGACTATTTTATTAGGCGATTCAGAGAAATAAATGTTAACTATTAGGTTTTGCATGTATTATTAAAGTATATAGTTTATGTAACTCTTTCATAAAAAAAAAAAAAAAGCTATGTAACTACACATATAAAAAAAATAGTTGTTACTTTTAAGAGATTAATTTTGTAGTTCGTAGCTTTGAATTTTAATCATGATGTAGATTTTGAATTGTTAATTTCTCTCATATTTCTTATACAAATAGGATGCTCTTATGTTTGTATGGGTTTGATTTGTTTCAAAGTACAATTTTTGAAAAATCATAAACAGCATCTACTTCTAGAGTTAATGGTTTCGTTTACCATTTCGACGCAAACACAATATGTGTGTGATATAACATAATAAACAATGACAAAAGTGCAATAATTTAAAAACAGTTACCATAAAAATGACAAAAATACTCTTACTTATCTTTTGTTAAATAATCACAGCAATCATAACACTAATTAAACCAGATAAATCGAACCACCAGGCACAATGACATAACCGAGGTTGAACAAATTAAAGAATGAAAAAGAAAACAAAAATAACATAAAATTTCGTCATTGTTAATCCGTCAAAGTTTCCTAACACCAATTATTAGCGAGTAATGACAAAAAAGGGAAAAAAAAAAAGAAAAATAGCCACTCCTCATCTTCTGTTGTCACTCCATATTAAATGAGTTTTTATTCAATTATTTTAAATTTTTTTAATTAATTTATTGTTATTTTTTTTGCTTTTTTACTATTTATTTTGATTTTTTTTTTTTATATTTGACTACTATACCTCATTTTCCAATGAAGTGTATTAAATGAGTTAGGATCAAGTTACATCTATATAACTTTTTATTAATGTAATTTTCTATGAATCCCAACATTGGATTAGAAGCTTATATCATATAGATTATATCTATAAAATTTTAAATTAATATAAAATCTTTTAATATAATTTTTATGTACATCAAAATCAAAGAAATATATATGCTTGAAAAAAATAAGAATAAGGATTCTTGATTACATTATTATTGATGCTCAATTTTTATGAAATTTGGCATAAATAATCTTTAAAATAGGTAATTGTAATTCAACAATTGAATCGATAAAAATATTATTTGATAAAAAGTTGTTAACTTTACTTAAAATTATTTCAGTATAATTTGATCCTAACCCGTATTAAATTTATATTTTCACACAAATACCAAAAACATGTAACAAACCGATTTTGTTAATCTTAAATATAGTTTTTTCTAACTTCACATAACTTTCTTTAATCAAAATAGTAAATGAAATAAAATTAAGTTAAGAAAATTACAATTACACATAATAAAGTTTAAATTAAATAAAACTATTCTTGCTATATATGTGTGTGTGTGTATAATATTTAGTGGCCATATAAAAACAAAAATATATTCCATGTTAAACATTTTGAAATCACATTAATTATCACTTAATAAAACTTATATAAAATTATTACAAAATGTTTTTACATAGGAACTATAGTTTTTTCTTCCAAAGCAAATGCCCAAAAGCGCATGACACGACGTTAATTGGTGATACACTGGAAGTGGACAAGTGCCTAGTTCGTTTGCAAAGTTCTTTGTGGATCATCAATTGCCTGTCTCACCAAATAAAAATGATGTCTAAAAGGAGAAATAGAACATTGATGGATATAGTGAGGAGTATATGGGTGTGTTGGATGCTGTATTAGGTATGATAGTATAAGTTTATACTATATGTTATGTTTTTATATGTTATTTGATGCAAACAACGTATTTTATAAGCTTATACATCATAACCATCTTATACATTAAAATGTTGTATAACTTAATAGGCAATGGGAGGCCGTATTAGGCCTAATTAGCTTTTAATGTATAAAGTTATTTTTATTTCTTAATATTTTATTAAAATAAAATAATTCTTAAATAAATAACAATAAGTAAATATTTATAAATAAAATTATTTCATAATAAATAAATATTATTAACAAATAATATATGATATCAATCTAGCTATATACAATAAAAAAATTTAATTATAATTAATAAATATTAAATAAAATAAAATGATAAATATTAAATAGAAATAAATATTTAAAATAAATAATAAATAATATGTAATATATAAAAGTAAGGATCAATAATAAAAATATTTCAAGTTAATATTTATTTTAAAATAAAATTTAAATAATTATAATTAAAAATATAAAATATTAAAATAGACTAAATGACTCTGAGCTGCCAAGGTGTGCGTACGTGCGGCGGGGTGCTGAGCTAGTGGTGTTGCTCTACAAAAATATTATTTACACTTAAAAGGATTGATATTTGTTCAACTTATACCTCATTTAATGATGAATTAGAATGTGGATTTTATTTGAACAATACATCATATCTAATTGATGAGATGAGAGTTAGGATTGTTTATGTATTATAAGTACAAATAACATAATTCTTGTTCTATGGACCAAAAATCAGAGAAAATTTTCAATGGCTCTGATTGGTGGTTAGCTTTCAATTTCCTGATAAAAAAAACATTGTTATTTCATGTAATTAATTTATCTTACATGTAGTTAATTTAGTCCCACAGCGATGAGTCTGATTGGCCGCTAGATATCAATTCGGAGACTGAAGAAAAAATTAAAAGTGATTTGCTTAGAGCTTGGTTAGATTAGATTAGGATCGTTTTATGTTTGTTTTGAACATTATCATGTCAAATTAAATTAAGAAAGAAAAACACAAATATTCAAATTAGTTTTTACAAATTTTGAAATGACTCAATTTATTTAAAGTAGTTGTGTCTATCTCTTTGAATATGATAATACAAACATGAGAAATTCTAATCCCCGAGACCCACGAGTCAAGACCACGCACCAAGAACTGTCGCACATGATAACGGGATTCAATTGGAATTGTCTGTCCATCTACCAATAGTTGCATATGCTAGTTCAATGCATCAAGAACAAATTACAAGAATTTGTAGGTGTTTCAAGAACAATTGTAAGAACCGCGCATAATGGCATGTTTAACTATTTCAGTTACTTGTGTGAATTTTATGGTATTTCGGAAAGTGTGGTAATGGAAAGACTGTTCAATAAATGAGTTTTGTGATACTCCCTCCATTTCCTATTAATAATTGTGATGATACTGTCATTTTGATACATTAAAAAATTAATGTATTTGGCCACAATTAGTTCACTTTAGAGGGACTTCTATCCTCTAAAGTGAGAAAATGAGTGGTAATAATCTATCAATTAATTCAACAATAAAACCTCTTTGTTTTTTCACTTTAGAAGAATTTTCAGGATCCATTTCCATTCAGGAATGTCAATATTGGCAGCATACTTCACAATTAAAAATAAAATCTCTCTCATAATTAACAAAATAATCCCCTTTCACTAAATATAATGCTAAATCACTAATCACTGTTCACCTTCCTGAATTTCTACATATATATCTTTTTTTGGCTACAAAATTTCTACACATATTGAGTAGCATTGAATAAATTTTCATCTTATAGCTATGTAGTTTCAGGAGTAAAATATAAAGTATAATTCAATATTTTCTCTATTATTAAATAATTGTGTATTTTAAAAAAGAAATTTATCTAGAAATAATTATTTATTTAAAAAATTTAAGTAGTATTAATTATTCCTTTTAAATAATATCTCTATTAAATATTATTCAGGAGGAGAGAGATACAGTGAATATGAAGAAAAAATTGAAATATTAAAAAAAAGAATAATTTAATAAATTATTTATAACTTTTTTTAATTTTGATATTTTTTCAATTATTTCTTTAATTTGAGTACGTGTTTATAATAGGGTAATTATTCAATGACATACGGGTAATATTTAATACTAATTAATAAGATTTATTATGGTAAACAGACTTTGACTTTTTTAATACCGGTTTTGACTTTTGACTAAGTTCAAGGTACAGAATTATTTGGTCAAATCGGTGGCTTTTAAGGCATCTGAGTGCATCACAAATTTTCAGATTTAACTGATGGATCAGCAATTATTGCTAGTTAATGTTGAGTCCACTTTGAAACTAATAAATACCACATTGTAATCTGCTACTGTTGAATAGAAGTATACAAACGATTTGTTCTTTGTATCTGTACGCAACATGCCAATACAAGTCATCTTACCGTCACTTTTGTTGAGCAACAGCTGTCAACTTAATACCCCATGTCTATAAATAGTTACATGCTATATATGCATGTGCTATATATTGCATATAAGCTTGCTTATACTGAATTGCTTGTAGTCATATATAGAGCGCTTGAAGATCCACATTAACAACATAATTGATGAGAACCCTTTTCTTTATTTGAAGCACCTTCCATCTCAATTGATACACTCAATTGTTTATTACTGTTATTGTTATTTAATTTTTTTTCCTTCACTTTTTTCAAAAAAGGGTATCAAGTGTGACGCATCAGGAGAAGACAAACAACGAATGGTTCCAATTTTTCCACCTCTTTTAGCACCATGTCAGTTTCCATGAGAGAGTTCCATTCTCATATTTTCATGTTATTATTACTTTCGTTTTCAGACTAGAGACACCTGCAGTAACATTGCACAAACACGTTTTTCTCTCTTCATTTCTTGCTCCAACAATGATTAAAGGTACGGACGTATATGATGTTCTATCAGCTCTTGTGCCTCTATATGTGGCCATGGCGTTAGGCTTTGGCTCAGTTAGGTGGTGGAAGATTCTCACACCAGAACAGTGCTCTGGAATAAACCGGTTTGTTGCAATTTTTGCAATCCCTTTTCGTTCTTTCAATTTCATAGCCTCCAACAACATCTATGCCATGAATTTCAAGTTCCTAGCCGGTGACTCCTTCCAAAAAGTTGTGATCTTGATTGCACTTTTCCTTTGGAACATGACAAGGTTTGGGAGCCTTGATTGGAGCATCATCCTCTTCTCACTTTTAACAATGCCAAACACCCTTGTGATGGGGATCCCTCTCTTGAGGGCCATGTATGGTGATTTCTCATCAAGCCTAATGGTCCAAATTGTGGTCTTGCAAACATGCATATGGACCACACTCTTGCTGTTCTTGTTTGAGTATAGGGGTGCAAAGCTCCTTATTCAAGAGCAATTCCCTGAGACTGCAGGGTCAATTTCATCACTCAAGGCTGATTCTGATGTTAGCTCTCTCAGTGGGAGGGAGCCCCTTCAAGCAGATGCAGAGATTGGACAAGATGGGAAGCTGCATGTTGTGCTGAGAAGGTCAAGTTCTACCTCTGTGGTGGTGTCCAACAATTCATTCAATAGCTCACAATATTTTCCTTCTTCTGTGACACCTAGAGCATCAAGTCTTACAGGGGTTGAGATATATTCTGTCCACTCATCAAGAGAAGCAACCCCAAGAAACTCAAGTTTTAGCAACCAAATAGATATGCAAAGAAGTAATTCACAAAATGTTGGTTCAGTGTCTGCCAATATTGGAAGTCAGAGAAGAAGAGATGGTGCAGCTAGCAGGGAGTTACACATGTTTGTTTGGAGCCCAAGTGCATCGCCAGCTACTACTGATCATGTGAACCTGAGACATGCAGTGATTACGGGTGCATCTGCTGAGATTGGGACCATTGATCCTTCCAAGGTTGTTGATGTTCCACAAGAAACCGCTGCCTCAAAAGGTAACCTTTCTATAAGATGACGCGAACATATGATGCTACTCTTAACTTTGAGACTAAATACCCAAATTAGTCCCTCATATTTATATTGGGAGATAAGTTAGATTTTAGATTTTGAAAATCTAAATTGATTCTCACATGTAAAAAAGGGAAATTAACCCTCTACAATGTATGAATGGACTAGTTTGTTCCCTTTTCAACTGTACATAACCTATTTATCCACTTTTTTTAAATGTGAGGACCAATTTAAAATTTTCAAAATATGAAGAACTAACTTATCCCCCAATGTAACTTCAAATTTTGTCCTTTGGCCCTTAGGCTTTTGAAAAGGGCAGGACAAAATATAGGAACAAAACAGAAATATAGGACAGTGGAATGGAGACATAAAATATTGTCTCTGGATCGTATTTGGTTGACCAATAAAGCAGTTTACCATTTGGCCGTTGACAGGTGGCGTTGACCGGTGATGGCGGGTGTTGACCATGGCTGACCACCACGGAGGTTGCTATCTAAGGGGTTAAATTTTGTCTCTGTCCTATCTCTACTCCTCACTTTTGAAGGGATAGAAATACATAAAATTTTTGTCTCTAGAAATTTTTTCCGTCCCCGTACCTCATCTCTACCACAAAACATCATCCAGGGACAACTGTCCCTATATGTATCCTGCCCCTTTCCAAACGCAGCCTTAGTCTTTGTTTAGGCATATTTTGAATTTTAGCCAAACATGGTAAGTATTTTTAAAAGTAGGACGGATTCTTAGGTGGTGTACTCCATGGTGACTTATAATATTTAGACGAGGAGAGCTTGACCAAAATGTCTCTTTTAACCTCCCTTAATTTTTTATTTTTCTTTTTTGCCCCCACCACACACTATCCCACCACATTTCACTTTGCGTTGCTCATCGGGTTGCCGAGGGAAGGGTGAGTTGTGACCAGAACCCAAACTACACTAAGAAGTAAGATTTTAAGGCTTCAACAAAATTAGCATTCAAACCAAAGTTCATCAATGAAAACAATAAAAAAACAGAATTCATCCAATGATGTAGCTAATTTCTTGTAACCATGGTCCTAGATGAAAGTGTCATACCAAAGATTTCAGTTCATATGCAGTGCTCATAAAGAATTCCCTTTTCCTCTTTTTTTTTTTTTTTTTTGCTTATGGGGTAAAGACTATTTGTTGTGGGAAAAAGTCATCAAGAACCTAGGGCCTATTTGGTTTAAGTTTTCAATTTTTAATTTTTAGTTTTCATTTTCTAGAATTTGTGAAGGAAAAACTGAAAATTCTAAAACTGGAATTTGTAGTTTTAGAATTTTCAATTTTTCTTCACAAATTCTGAAAAATTGAAAAACTGAAAATGAAAACTGAAAACTCAAACCAAACAGATCCTTAGCTTTCGCCTCTCCATTGCAACCACCACTAAGCTGTGAGCTCCGCTCATTTGTTCTGATAGGACCGCTTCAAAGCGACCAACATGAGCTCTTCAGTGCACCCCAGAGAGCGCCGCAACCACCATCCAGCCAACAGCCGTGTGGCCTTATTCCTTCCTCTACCGCTCACATTAGTCATCGTGGTTGCTCTCCACATCCTGTCGCCACCATGGACTGCCATCTCACACAGCGTGCTCAACCTTGGTCCTCCATGGCCATGTCAACCAAGCTTCAATCCTCTTGCTCTCCCCCCAATCTCTAATTTCAAAACTTAAACTCGGGATACTATAACCTTCTTTGCTTTGTTAGGTTGCAATGCATGACAGGGTTGCTGAAGAGAGCGTGTGGAGGCAAAGGGTGGTGGCTGATGAGGGTGGGGCTAGAGATGGTGGAAAGGTAGATGATGGTATTTTGTTGAAAGGAAGAGATGAGGATAAAAAAGTAAATTTACATAAAATTAGTATTAAACTATAAATATGATTTTTTATTCTAGTTAATTTCAACCATTAGATTTGGTATATTCAACGGTTAAGATTTTGTCACCATATAATGACAAACTCATTTGCACCATGCAAGAACTCGCCTCAAAAGTACTTTTCAATTTTTAAAACTAAGAAAACAAAAAAACATGTTTGGAAAGATGTTTTTTGACATTGATTTTTAAAATCAGAAAACTGAATGTGAGTTTTAAAATTAGAAAACAGAAAACTTTTGAGGATGTTTGGAAGTGTTTTTGTTCTTAAATTTTTTAAAATTATTTTAGAAAAAAAATTTAAGTTCATTTTTTAAAAATAAAAAATAAAAAAACTTGTTTGGGTAATTTTTTAAAAAACAACTTGGATAAAATAAAAAATTGTTTGGCAATTAACATTACTACAAATGATAATTTGGTGTCAATTTATAAAGATCATAACAATAAAGATTAACAACCACCAACAACCACAACAAAGATCAACAAACAACAACAGTGAGATCAATTTACAACTAGGTGTCAAAGTGAAATCAACAAATATCAGCAACCACAATAATGAGAGGAAGGGATAAGCAGAGAGAAAGAGCGAAGAGAGAGAAGAGAAAGGGAGGGTCGCGTGCGAGGGGCGAAGGCGAGGCGGATCGCGTCGGCGATCCGCCACTACAAGCGCACTTGGCGTCGGAAGGACGACGATGGGTAGTGGAGGCACGCGACGGTAGTGAAAGGAGGAATGAGTGTGAAGATAGACTAAAGGGGAACGACGATAAGCGGTTTTGCCATGGCTTGCACTTTGCGGTGGCTATGCGGTGATGGAAGGCAAAGTTGGTGGTTCGGGGTCATTTTCGCGGAGGAGCCACAGAGCTCACCGCGCTCGCGGTGGCTATGAAGGCAAATCTGAAGGGGGAGGTGATGAAGGTGGTTCGTGAAGGGAAGAGGCTACGGCGGTAGTGGTTGCACGGATGAGCTGGGCAATGAGAAAGGATGGAAGACAGAGGTGGTGCTGGAGCGCGTGGTGGCAATGGAGGAGCTTGCCGCTAGCGCGTCTCTCTTCCTTCCTTCTTCTTACCAAAGTTACTGACACAAGTGCTAAAATGAAAAAAATAGAAGATAGGAGTTCGGAAAAAATGTTTTGAAAAATATCTGAAAACTATTTTTGTTTTTCTATTTATAAAATGGGAGTTCTATTTTTTTATTTTTAAAATATGTCTTGAGAAATCATTCATTCAAACAAGTTTTTTTATTTTTTTACTTTTAAAAATCAAAAACAATTTTTAAAAAACCTTTGCCAAATAGGCCTATGTGTTTTCTAGTTTTTGTTTTACAAAACAAGGGAAAAGTGTTGTGGCAATTTTATAAATAAGATGGTTTTATCATTTTCAACCACTCTTGGAATTTCATCTTTGTTTCTTTATCCCCTCGTCCCTGAGACCCTGACCCAGCTTACTCCATATCTCTATTTGTCCCAACTTCTTCTTTGCCATCTTTGACCCTCCAACTCCACTTCCTTCTCCACCTCTAGCCATGGTTCAAGGGGAAGAGGTTGTTGTCGACGACGCCACTGCTCACAAAGTTTGCCACAAAGGGCTATTGTTAAAAAAGAAGAGGGTGATGGAGGCCAATAAAGGAGTCGTCAACAGAAAAAGATGACTGCGGCATGCAGGAGAATAATAGTTTTGATGATGAGCTCAGCTTCGACAGTTGAATCAGCAATAGCTAACATAGTAGCTGATTTTCAAATATTGGATCTTTGATAGCTAGTTAGCTACTATTACCATGCTAGTGAGCCAAGATTTGATCTGAATTGTTCCGAAAGTGTGCCCTTAGAGCCAAACAATGCTAGTTTAGTATTAATGAACTCAAGTTGTTAAGTAGCTAAGGGCTTTGACAATAAAGAATTTCCGATATCCCTCAAAGAAAGCCAATACAAGTAAGTGATAGGGTTCTACATCAACAAACTCTATTAAAAAATATTTGCCAAACGAATTTTTTACTTATTGCTTTTAAAATTTATTTTTGAAAACAACTATCCAAATGGATTTTTAACTTTTTGTTATTAAAAATTGTTTTTTATTTCCTTTATTTTATAAAATTGCATTTTAATATGTTTTTCAAAACAAATTTAAAAATTTAAAACACAAAAATACTTCCAAACAGGCTTAGTTCTCCAAATAAGGTCTATTTCACTTTTCATAAGTAGAGTACAATCTCTCACTTTCATGATATCTTTTAGGGTTCCCCAATATTCTTATAAAATTTAAGAGTATTAGTACTTTTTAGTTATTTATGATTAAAATTGTGTCATGTGTCACACTAACTTAATTCATCAAACTATAGAAAAATAAAGATTCAATCACAACTATTAAAAATAAGAAGGGTACTAGCATCTATATTGTGCGAAAGCAAAAACATTCTTTAGAGTTTAATTTAGTGCAAAAAATTTGTGCATTGTCATTCAAATAAATTGTTTTCATTTAATTTTAAATAGTAAATGTGGGGATTAATTATATTTTATAATGTAATAATATATAATTAGATAATCATATACTGTTAATATATTAAAATTAAACTATATTTTTAATTTAATAAATGTGGTATTAAACTGCAACTGCTATATAATAATATGTGTAGCTTTTTTTATTCTTTTGTCCTTCTCGATACTTACACGTTGAGTTGTGTTGTCCATCCCAAGAAATTAACATGTCAATTTCTGTTTAAAAAATAATGTAATACATTCTCCATTTCACATTAATTATAAAAAAATCAAATAATACACATGTTAAGAAAAAAATATCTTGGTAAATGTAGAAAATTATATGAATTAACAAAACTATTCTTCTGTAGTCATTATCATTTAAATGTATTGATTATTTACCTAACACATTTATATTAAAGATATAAATAAAAAGTGATGCTGCCTAGATATTGTAAATGAACAAATATTTTAAAACATGAAAAAGTAAAAAACTGACAATTATTGAGAAACAAAATGAGTATGTATTATTGTATTAGTAAAAAAATCCCATAAAGTTTAGCATCAGTGATGAATTTAAACTGACTTGTTGATGCAGATGCGCATGAATCAATCGAAATTGAAGAAAAAACCACATATCCTTTAAGCGGGAGCAAGAAGAAGGCGGACATTGAAGAAGGCAATCTAGATAGAAAGCAACAAATGCCATCTGCTGGTGTCTTGACAAGGCTTGTTCTCATCATGGCAAGGAGGAAGCTTATCAGAAATCCTAATACCTGGGCAAGTATTTTGGGCCTCACATGGTCTCTCATAGCATTTAGGTACATTTCCTACTAAGAATTGCTTTGGTTTTATTGGTCAATTTACTTGGATTTTATCAAGATTTTTTTAAAATTAAAAATAATTGTGAAAAATTAAGATAATTCAATAAATTTCGTATATTTTAATACATTTCCGAAAAGTGTGAAAGATTAGATTATGAATTCTTTCATAAAATGCATATCATAGAAGTGGAGTTATTGGCACTCTCATACTTCCTCTTATTTGCATATTGAAACTTTAATTTTGTAAAATAATGTTCATTACTCGGAGAGTGGTTTATATCTTTAATGACTCATGTAATCATATTTTTCTATTTTTTTTCTTTTTAAAATTGTTTACTTTTAGTTTATTTACTTAAAAACAGGTTTTATGTTTACTTTCACAAATAATAATAATGTCAAAAAAAATTACATGTAACACTTTCATAAAATTACATTTGAAAAAGCAAAAAGAAGACTTTTAATATATTTACATTTCTAATCTTAATTTTTTTCAAAATTGCATTGAACACTTTTATAGAAAAAAATATTTTTAGAAGGCTTTTCCTACGATGATAAGATTAATATTAAAATTTCTCCTCCCTCCCCCTCTCAATTTTCGTTGTCTTGTATCCTTCGTCAAACATTGATTCTGGACACGCAGGTTTAACATCAAAATGCCGGCTATTATTAAAGGTTCCATTGCAATAGTGTCTAATACCGGGATGGGAATGGCCACGTTCAGTCTAGGTACATGTCTTACAACATTTTTGCTCCCCTTTTGCCATTGTCCTCAACCAATTTTGGTTCATTGTAAGATAACCATTCATGTCATAACATTAATTAATTTACTTGATAAACAGGTCTATTCATGGCATTGCAACCCAAGCTCATTGCTTGTGGCAAAAAGTGGGCTATAATTTCTATGGCAATTAGGTTCTTGGGTGGTCCAGCAGTGACTGCTGCATGCTCCGCAGCAATTGGTATTCGCGGCGTCCTTTTACACGTCGAAATTGTTCAGGTGACATGGAACCCAATTAGGAATTCATGAAATTAGCCAAATTAATCAAATCATTATACAAGTGCATTATATATTCCAAGTCATCAATATTCTACAATTATTATATTTTGATGGTTTTGGGAAGGAAAACTTTGAGCAGGAAATTTCTCGCCTTGTTTTTTTTTTTTTTTTTTGAGAAAAGTTTCCCTCTCATTTTAGGAAAAAATTTGGATGAGAAATTTTTTATCTAATATAAAAAAAATTACCTTCTTTTAATATTTTCAATTTTTTTTCTATGTTATATTTCTTTTTACATGAAATTATAATTTTTTTTCTCAAAATTTTTATTAGTTCATCTGGGAGTTGATCATGTTATTTGGTATTCAGATTGTGAGAAGGGCAAAAATTTACTAATTTTTTGTTGATTATGTTGAAACATGTTATTGAGTTTTTGGGGAAAAAAATAAGTTCATTTATAATTTTGTGTTTTATTCCCTATTATTGTTCAATTTTCAAAGCAAATTTTCACCCTTTTCTTTTTTGCAAATTTGTGCTTTGTTGAATGATGGTGGAAATTTTTTTAAGTTGCATTATTTTTAATTTCATTGAGAAATTTACTTGCTTACTTTTTAAATAAATTTATTTGCAATATAATTTTCTTATAGGTTGGTTTATTTAACTAAAATTAGGATAATGTAAAAAATATTAGTAATTTTTTATATAGCTTATATTATATTCCTTTTGCATTTTTAATATCAATACTTAATCTTAATATTATTAAGCTAATATCTTTCAAAAATAATAATTTCACTTAAATAATATTGAATTTATATTAATAATAAATATATTAATAAATATCAGAAGAAAAGTGAGTAATGAATTTTGTTATATATTAATTTATTAAAAAGTCATAAAATCTTAGTAGTATTAACAAATAACCATTGAATTCGCATTGATCAATTCGCATATAAAGAAACCAATTTTTAAATAATTTCGTACTATGTACGAGGAACTGGTCTATATATATATATATATAAAGATGTTTGTGACTCCATGTTTAATTTTGCAGGCTTCTCTTCCTCAAGCTATCATTACCTTTGTATTCGCTAAAGAATACAATCTACATGCAGATATATTCAGCACCACGTAAGTTTTTCTTTTCTTTCTTCCTTCTAAATTTACATCATTTAAAAGAATTAAAAAAAACACTTTATGTGATGTGAATTTATGGCACAAATCTAATACGGAATTCATAAATTTTTCAGGGTTATCTTGGGAATGGTTGTTGCATTGCCCGTGGCAATAATCTACTATGTGCTTCTTGGGCTCTAATCTTCGGAAGGAAAGCTAAAGTTAAAAAGAGAAAACTAGAGGATGATACAATCAAATATGTACACCCACACTCACGCCAAAGTGGGATGATGGAAGAAAATGTAAGATTGTTGACCAAAAAAAAAAATAGATAACGTAGATTCAATTAGATTTTAGCAAAGGAAATATAAATTTTATATCCTATAAATAGGTATGGAGTGTCAAGTCATATGAGTATTTCATTAGGTGAATCAAGAGAAATTTTAACAGTTAGGCTATGCATGTATTGTTAAAGTATATAGTTATGAAATCTTAAATTTTATCGGATCTAATATTAGGAATTTTACCAAGAATCTTCCAACCACACTAAAAACAAAAGGCAAATCAGGCTTGGCGCACACTTGAGCATACATATATAAGACCACCCATTGCGCTAGCATAAGGAACATCCTTCTTGGCCTTACTCTCAAGCTCATTCTTGGGAAATTCATCCTTGCTTAACTTATCTCCTTTGGCAATAGGGGTATCAAAAGGTTACAGTCTTCCATACTATATCTATTCAAAACTTGATCAATATAAGTCCTTTGGGACATACCCAACGGTCTACGTGACCTATCCCTAAATCCCAATCCTTAGAACAAATGAAGCTTCCCCAAGGTCCTTCATCTCAAAATATGTTGATAACATATGTTTGGTCTCAATAAGTAAATGATAACTACTATTGGTAAGCAAGATATCATCTACAAGGAGAACGAGAATAATAAATTGACTCCCACTAACCTTGAGGTATATAAATTAATCCACTTTGTTTTCCGCAAACCCCAGAAGCAACAATCTTATCAATTTGAGATACCACTACCATGAAACCTATTTCAAACCATAAATTGACGTCTCTTCAACTCACATACCAAGTGCTCTTTCCCACTTTCAATGAATCGTTGTGACTACTACATGTATACCTTCTCATCAAGATCCCTATTAAAAAAAGTTGTCTTCATATCCATTTTGTGCAATTCTCAAACAAAATGAGCCACCAAGGCCATAATGAACCTAAAGGAATCCTTAGCCACAAGTATTGCTTTGTACCGCTCCACATTTCCATTAGCATTGTCCTTTTTAGTCTTAAACAACCATTTGCCATTTGAGTTTGACATAATCATGAATCTCTATAAGTTCCACACACCACTGTGACTCATAGACAAAAAATTCATCATTCATGGCCTTCATCCACTTATCTCCAAGAGCATCAAAAACTTTATTAAAATTCCTTGGTTTGATATGCATGCAATCTATGACTCTCCAAGAAAAGTATAATAATCATCACGGCTCACTGATCTTTTCTCCATCTATGATCTCTTGAGAGGATGATCCTTAACAGGTTGTTCTGCAAGTGGTGATAAGTGATCTATAATATTCCAGGTTTTTGTACCCATATGGAGGCCATTTGGGGTTGGAAAGCCTTCCCGAAGGCTTAGGATAGATTCTGGAGAAATTTGCACAAACCGTGCGAACTCAAGATTTTGGTTTATAGATGTGGGTTTGTGGTTCCACGAATGCACGATAGAAAACACGCGGATGCGGGTTTTGTTTAGCCTATTTTTCACATGTGGTCCAAGATGTTCCTCAATTTTTGGGTGTGTAGACATGTATTGGAAATGCATGGATACACATTTTGGAAACCTTGATATGCAATAAAATTCCTGGATGTACATTTTTGTGCATCAAATTGGTCAAAACAATGCAGTTTTGTTTAGGTGACCCCTCCCCAATAAAAACACTCCCCACACCGATTTTGGAGCCCTAGGAGCTCCCAAGGGTCTTCCTCCTCCTCTAACACCTCGTGCTCCCTTCCTTCCTCTTCTAATCTGCTTAGTAAATTATTCTCTCCATGTTTCTTCAAGTTTCCTCCGACTTTCCCATTTCTTAAGTTTGGATCCTCTCAGGAATTTTGTATGATTCCTCTTCTCTTAGAATTACTCTTGGAGTAATCTATGGTTGCTTTTATGCATTATGGATTCCATGGCAGTTATTGGTAACAATTCTAGCTCCTAAGGTCAAGTTGGTGGAGACACCTCTCTGCCCTAGCCCCTCAAGGTGAGTGGATTTGAAGTCATGACCCTCTTTTTGGTCATTATTGCTATTTTCTTATTGTTATGAATATTATGTATGAATTTAGAAAGAGAATATGTTATGGACATGATTTTACCATATGTGCCAAGTTTTGAAGGATTATGGAATTTTGATTAAATCACAAAAATATGTTTCAAAAAACCATGGGACCATAATTGTCATGTTTGTATATCATGAAAATGTTTTCTCTACTCAAGAGGAGATTATCTGAAAATATGAGAATTAGCAAGTTTATCAAAATTGTTAGACATGAATTTTGGATTTATAAAATTTATATGCTTTCAAGATTTTGACCTTCCCAATCATGATTTTAGAGTCTAAAGTTACATTTTATTAAAATATGTTGAGTTGAACATGATTTATCTTGATTAATGGATATGTTATTATGATTTTCAAATTGTTATGTTTATGAAATCATGTTATCTTGAAGTATGATTTTCACCACAAGAAAAGCGTGGTATACCAACGGTGTTACCGACGAATAAGATTATTACCAATAGGTTTACATATGAGTACAAGCAATCAATTTTTCATTCATTGGAAGAATATTACTAACGGGAATCTGCACTCGTCAGAAATTATCGACGAGTATACCAACGAGTATAAAAATTAAAACCAGTCGGTTCAATTATATTAAAGGCGTCACCAAGGTCGTTAGGGAAATAATGTTACCAACAGTTTCGACGGGTATTTAATATTTATTTTAAAAAATTACTTGTTTTTTACAAGTTTTGCCCGTCAATAATTTTTTTTTCGTGTGTGATTCATTTATATAAACCATCCAATTTCTTGGTATTCATTTATTTTTTATGTATATAATAATTTAATTATGAATTAAAATTATATTGATTAAGGAAATAATAATATAATAAACAAAGTAATGAAGTAAATAAACAAAGTATCAAATAAAATAAATACAAAGTGCGATGAACATAAAAAAATCCAAAATGAAATAAAAGAAGCTAGATAAAGACTAGCTATACTCCTCATCGTCGGTGTCGTAGGCATCATCGTCATTGAACCTTTGGATTTGTCCCCACCATTAGACGGTGAGGAGCCCTCAATAATGGAGGGGAGTGGCATATGGGGGAGCTTCTTTTTGCTAGAGGATCATGAGATCTGCATGTTCCTATAAAAGCTCATGATCGGCCGTGATGCTTCTCATCCTCTTGAATTTACTTTCTCTTTCTTGACCTTTTCTTGTTGCTGCTACTCCATGGATAGCTTCAACTATTGGATACGTCTAAGCTCCTCCTCCACTACTAGTCACCCTGCCTGCTCTTGAAGCTACTAGAGAAGTTGTGTCTGTTGCTCTTACTACTACTAGATAAGTTGTGCCTACTATACGGCTTCTAATTAAGGACATGCACACAATCCCTTAGGGCATCATCCCAACAACTAACCGAGTGGCTGAAGATGGGGACCTACTATCAGGGTAGTACCATATCCCATACATGCAACCCTTGTAAGGACCGCCAACCACCTGAGCCTAACTATCCTCCTTATTTGGAGGAGGAATGTCAACATTGGGCCTAGCCTCTCCCACCTGGGTTAGTACTGGGTCTATGCTTACTCCTGCAACTCTTGGTATTAAAGATAAAACACATTGTAAGTGATAATTATGACATAAATAAAGAAGTAATAAAAATTAAATACTAAGAGGTTTGATTTCAAACTTACATATGTGGTCTCAAAGTGAGAATCGATCCACACCTCTCCTGCTGACCCCTCTCACCCTTTCAGGTATGGGTCTCGCAAATAGCTCCCTATAGTTTGGAGGGCGGTTTAACTCTCTAGCCTACACAAATGCACGTTAAAATCAAAAAACACATTATTTAATACAATTCAAATGTAGTAAAGTAATAATTAATAATATATTAAATGTAAAAAGATTAAAATTTTACATACCTTTCGAGTCTCCTCCTAGGTGCTCAACCCATCGGTGTATAGTGTCCAGCCTTCAGCGAGGCCTGTTTGTCTTGCTTTTCTCAGACTTGTCCTTAAAGGTCGAGTCGGACGTTCAGTGGCACCTGCAATCACTGAGGGTAGCATCATTCAGCCAAGACTTGTTCATGTGACCCTTGCGAACATCATGGAACATGTCATGCAATCGCTTGGAAGACCTAATCCTCCAAGACCTCTTAATGGTGGCATCAAGCTCTCAGAATGTAAAAGGACCTGCATATACAAAACTCGCAACATATAACTATATCATATTTTAACATAAGCGAATAAATCATAGTATTACTTTCCGCTCTAGCACCACATCTCCTTGACATCTCTCAGGATATTAGTCCAAGTGGTCCACAGGTGGTTATATCTACTTTGTATAGCCTCCATAGTCCAGTGGTGACCCTCAATAAAAAGATCAAAGTTATTACATAAATGAACTAAATTAAATACAATGAAAATATTTTAAACATCATATTTTAAAGATCAAGTTCCAAGGACAACTTGCCACGTCCGCGCAGCCCCGTCGCCAATTCTTGCCTTTCTTATCTCCATTGCATCTGCCATCCTATCGTCGGTGTGGCCACTCCGAGCCATTGTCAAGGTCTCCTCCGAGAACCAAATCGCCACCGTGAGCTACTATTTATTCTTAGCCACAGCCTCACCTCTAGCGTTGCACACCGCATCGCCATCTCAGCATAGACCAGCCTCCACATCATCATACCACCCCGCTGCCTCACCGGAATCAACTCGCACACCACCACGGTCATTCTACATTCCTCTCACCACCAGAAGCACCTCGCAAAACACCTCGTCCACGACTCTCTGCGCCTCATCTCCATCACACACTCATCGTCATGCCATCGGCGGGGCCATCTAGTGTACCCTCCCTCTGAATCCTTGGGCACTCGTTGATGCCTCGAGAATTGACAATGGTGACGGTGGAGTGGAGGGAAAAAGGAAATGGATGAGGAGGAGGGAGAAGAAAGGTTTAGGCGCTTGCATGCATTTTATTTTCATTTAACAACATTTGTGAATGTTGTTAAATGTGACTGAATGGACTGTACCACAATGCCACAGTACCACAGTAAGCCCCCATTTGAAATTGTCTATCCATCTACTTTCAATGCATCAAAAACAACTCACAAGAATTTGCAGTTGTTTCAGGGCTAGTGTACGAGCCGGGCTCCGCGCATAATGGCATGTTTAAGCATTTCAGTTACTTGTGTGAATTCTTTGGTATTTCGTAAGAAGTGTAGTAATGGAAAAAAATCTATTCAATGAGTTTCCTGATATACCTCATTCTGGACTGTCATTTTTGGTAGCATATCTCTCATAATTAAGAATAAAATCTCTCTGTATTTCTTCATTTATGATAATAAATCTTAAAGAAGTTAAAATCTATATAATTAATTGTCAGCGAAACACCTTACACTACAAATATAATGCTAAATCACTAATTATTTTACTTGTATCCAAATCTTAATTTCAGTAGTGCTGCCTTGCTATCACATGAGGAGACATCAAAGATCATATATTATTCGAACCTTCCTGAATTTAAACACTATTTTCCCCCCTATTTCAAGAAATTTTTGTCCCAGGGCACTATCGAGATTAAAAGGCTCTCTCAACAATTACCTTCTCCCGGATGCGTACCTTGGTTCATCAACTTGAAAGTTCAGCTCATTGCATTCAACCTTTGCCGGTAAAAACTATATAAATCTCATCTCTTGTTACACAAATACATGTATATTATCTTATTGATATATCATCCTTGTAGGTCTTTACTAGAACTGAGCTTTAGCTGAATTATATCTTCTCTTTAGCATGGATTTGTACTTCATTTTCTCAATAAACTTTTCTCTGATAAGAAAATTCTCAATAAATAAACCTTTCTCTGATAAGAAAATTAGGAAAAATGACTGCAAGAAACGCACGACAGCTTACATGGGTATGCATAGGTAGGGATTCCAAACATCAATTCCACCCATTTGGCATCTGAAATTGGGAATTATAATTTCATAATCAAATTCCATAGGATTCAAAAATAATTAAAATAGACAATTCTTAATTCCTAATCTATACGCTATGAATTGTCATCAATTACAAAACTTATAAAATATCTCTTTCGTCATTAAAATCTATATTTTTTTCTCTTTTTCCTTTTTTTTAATAATTATTTTACAATTTTATAGTAAACCCAAATAAAAAATTTAAGATTCTAAATCAAAAGAATTGGAATTTAAGTTAGAATTTTACATTATAATTTCAATTCCAGCATTGAAACAAACCAAAGTGAAAGCTTAATGCTTATCATAGAATTGAATTGTTTAGCTGATTAGTTTCCGATTTAAAAAATTTAACTTTTTGATTGAGTGTAAAAAGATAAAAAGGAATGCAACATATATATATATATATATATATATATATATATATATATATGTGTGTGTGTGTGTGTGTGTGTGTGTGTGTGTGTAACTTTTTAAATATTTAAATAGTAAATGTGAGAGTCAACATATTTGCTTATGTGATGATATATAATAATTGAATAATAATATAAATGTTTTAATATTATCATGTATTAAAATTAAATTATATGTAATAATAATAAAGCAAACATATTGAATAGCATTGAATAAATTTTTTATCTCATAACTTTACAGTTTTAGAAGTAAATATAAAATAAACATAGTTTAGGATTTGATACTATTAAAATTTACAGTAAAATACAACCCTTTTTTTAGAGAAGGTTTTATTACACTCCAATCTCCTATTTTTCTTAAATATATACTCCCCTCCCTTAACAAAATTAAGAAAGCTAAACTTTAATTTATTTTCAAACGTTTTTAATATTGTTTTCATACTAATTATTATTATTAATTTTTTTTTATCAAAATTGCATCGCAAATTTTAATCTTTAACTGATAGATGGACCAGCCATTATTGCTAGTTAATGTTGAGACGACTTTGAAACTAATATATATCAAGATTTTAAATCTTTTGTCTTATCTTTTTGTCTCACTTATGTCCCTTCAATAAAAATTCAACATATGTATAATGATGATATCATTTGTGATTTCTTATTCAATTAGATTTTTTCAACTATCTATAATCTTTATACATGATATAATTTGATTGGGGAGACAATGAGTGAGATATGGAAATAGGACATGAATTTTGTTCTATAGATCAATACGCTGTAATCTAGCTGCTTTCACACAATAGAATAGAAGTGTACAAACGATGTTCTTTTTATCTGTACACAGCATATCAATAGAAGTCACCTTACCATCACTTTTTGTTGACCAACAATTGTCACCTTAAGTCTATAAATAGTTACATGCTATATATGCATATACTATATGTTGCATATAAACACGCTTATGCTGCATTATGTTGCATATAACCTCTTTGCTGAGTTCCCATTTCTTTATTTGAAGCACGTCGTTCCACCTCAATTGACACACTCAATTGTTCTATTACTATTATTATTGTTTCTTTTTTTTTTCCTGTCAGTTTTTCAAAAAAGGGTATCAAGTGTGATACATTAGGAGAAAACAAACAACGAATGGTACCAATTTTTCAATCTCTTTTTGCACGCTCTCCATTTTCTTGAGAGAGTTCCATTCTCATATTTTCATGTTGTTATTACTTCAGTTTTCAGACTAGAGACACCTGCAGCAACACTGAACAAACTCTTTTTTCCCTCTTAATTTCTTGCTCCAACAATGATTAAAGGGAAGGACGTATATGAAGTTCTATCAGCTCTTGTGCCTCTATATGTGGCCATGGTGTTAGGCTTTGGCTCAGTCAGGTGGTGGAAGATCCTCACACCAGAACAATGCTCTGGGATAAACCGTTTCGTTGCAGTTATTGCAGTCCCTTTTCTTTCTTTCAATTTGATTGCCTCCAACAACATCTATGCCATGAACTTGAAGTTCCTAGCCGGACTCCCTCCAAAAAGTTGTGTTGTTGGTTGCACTTCTCCTTTGGAACATGACAAGGTTTGGGAGCATAGATTGGACCATAACCATCTTCTCACTTTTCACAATGCCAACCACCCTTGTGATGGGGGTCCCTCTCTTGAAGGCCATGTATGGTGATTTCTCAGAAAGCCTCATGGTCCAAATTGTGGTCTTGCAAACATGCGTATGGACCACACTCTTGCTGTTCTTGTTTGAGTACAGGGGTGCAAAGCTCCTTATTAAGGAGCAATTCCCTGAGACCGAAGGGTCAATTTCGACACTCAAAGCTGAGATTGGGACCATTGATCCTTCCAACATTGTCGATGTTCCACATGAAACCGCTGCCTCAAAAGGTAACCTCTATAAGATGGCACAAACATATGACGCCTGCACTCTTCAAATTTTGCCCTTTGGCCTTGAGTCTAGGTTTAGGCAAATGTTGAATTTTAGCTATACAATTCAACCTTTGCCCTCTGTTAATATTACTTTTTGATTTTTTTATGTTTCTAGATAAAACAAATGTTGCTTATGTAGTTCAATATTTCAGTTTTATGGAGTATAGTACAATCTCTCACTATCATTATATTTTTAAGAGTTGAATTTTAGTGTGAAAAACTATTGTAACTGTCATTTAAATAAATTATTTTCATTTATATGATCTTTTAAATAATAGGTGTGAAAATTAATCATGTTTATATATGTGATAAAATATGATTAGATAATCGTATAAAATTTTTTATATTTGTTAGAATACCAAAATTTAATTCTATTTTGAATTCAATAAATAAGGAACCAAATTGTGAATGCTATATGTATATAATATTTTTTTTCTTGTCCTTCTTGGAACTTTAAACGTTAAATTAATGGATATGTTGGACTTAGAAATTAAAATATCATTTTCTGTTTAAAAAATAATATAATATATATTACTGTATTCGTTAAAAGAAATTTCATTAATTTTAGCTTCGGTTATAAATTTAAACCGGCCTCTCATTTTGGATGAAGATGCACATAAATCCATTGAAATGGATGAAAAAGCCATATATTCTTTAAGTGGGAGTCGGAAGAATGTGGTCACTGAAGAAGGCGATGGAGACAGAAAGCAACAATTGCCATCTGCTGGTGTTTCTACAAGGCTCATTCTCATCATTGTATGGAGGAAGCTTATCAGAAATCCTAATACCTGGGCAAGTATTTTGGGCCTCACATGGTCTCTCATTGCATTCAGGTACATTTCTTATACTAAGAATTTCTTTTGTTCTATTGGTCATTTATTTGAACTTCATCAAGAAAAAGGGGTATTTCAAATTAAAAACAAGTGTAAAAAATTAAGATAATTCAATAGATTTTTATATATTTTAATACATTTCTCACGAGTGTGACAGAATTATTCTTTCATAAAATTATAGCATAAAAGTAAATGAGGTCAATTATTGGCATTCTCACACTTCATCTTAATTGCTTGGATCTCTAATTATATCTTTATTGAAACAATTTTCAAATTAGTCATGATTTAATATTGAATGTTTAAATATAATCTTCATTTATTTTCAATTCATTTTTATTAATATAAATGAAACTATTAGTCATGTAATCATATTTTTCTATTTTTTTTAAATTATTAATTTTATTTTTTCATTTAAAAAAAATGTCTTTTGATTACTTTCATGAATAAAATAATACCAAAAACTTATATGTCAGTCACTTTCATAAAATTATATTTAAATAGAGAGCAAAAAGACGAATTTTAATATATTTACATTTTTAATCTTAATTTTTTCAAAATTACATTGAATTGTTTTATAGAAAAATTAATTTTAGAAGGAATTCCCTAAGATGATAAGAGTAGTATAAAAACTTCTCTCTCAGTCTCTCCCTCATAATTTTTATTGTCTTATATCCTTCATCAAACATTGCTTCTGGAAACGCAGGTTTGACATCCAAATGCCGGCTATTGTTAAAGGTTCCTTGACAATAGTGTCTAATACCGCGTTGGGAATGGCCATGTTCAGTCTAGGTACTTGTCCTACGAAATTTTTGCCATTGTGTCCTCAACCAATTTTGGTTCATTGTATGGTAACCATTTGTGCCATAATATTAATTTACTTAATAAACAGGTATGTTCATGGCGTTACAACCCGAGCTCATTGCGTGTGGAAAAAAGTGGGCAGCAATTTCTATGGCAATTAGGTTCTTCGGTGGTCCAGCAGTTATAGCTGCATGCTCCGTAGCAATTGGTATCCGAGGAGCCCTTTTACAAGTTGAAATTATTCAGGTGACATGAAACACAATTATGAATTCACCAAATCAATAAAAGAGTAGTGTTTGCTGTACAATAGAATTACACAACAAATGCATACGACACACTTTATCACCGTTGATGTGATGAGTGGGTGGATAGTGAGATCACACATCACATATAATAATGATAAAGTGTATAGTGTGCATTTGTTATATAATTTTATTATACACCAAATATTATTCTTAATCAAATTATTATACTAATACCTTAATATATTCAAAGTCATATATATAGTAAGATGTTTGTGACACCAGGTTTTATTTTGCAGGCTGCTCTTCCTCAGGCTATCATTTCCTTTGTCTTCGCTAAAGAATACAATCTACATGCAGATATATTTAGCACCGCGTAAGTTTTCTTTTCCTTTTTCCTTCTAAATTTACAGCAAGTTAAATATATTATTTAAAAAAAAAAAACACCCCACTTTATGTAAGGTGAATTTTAGGCATCAACATCAACTTCAATTCTAAAACAGAATTCACAAATTTTGTAGGGTTATGTTTGGAATGGTTGTTGCATTCCCCGTAACAATAATCTACTATGTGCTTCTTGGGCTCTAATCTTGGAAGGAAAGCTCAAAGAAAAGATAAAAAAGACAAAACTAGTGTATGATACAAAGCCCCGTCCTATGAAACACCGTGTGAATTTTGATGTACCACACACCACATGATGTGGCGGTTTAGATGAATTGGAGTACGAATACACCAATTGTAATTTGAGATGGTTTGGTATTAGGCTAAGCTTCCTCTGATTCAGAAGCTTTTATTGTCTCATCCTGAGGTTGTGTTTTTGTGATGGATGGACAGTCATGCCATGTTCACTGACATGGCAGCACAAGGACGGGAGCGAAGAAGATGATGAAAGAGTTTCACCAATGGTTGTTATACTTGTATAACTTTACTTTGGATAGATCTGAAGCATAGATCAAAGGCGATGCGTGATACACCAAGCTTCACACTCTGTACCACAGCACGGGCCATGATACAGGCTCATGTCCAAGTGGGATGATGGAAGAAAGCGTAGGAATGTTGATCCAAAAGAGAAAAAAACAAAAGGAAAAAGATATTGAATGAATGCATAAGATTCAGTTAGATTTTAGCAAAGGAAACGGAAATTTCATATTTAGTGGAACAATGCCATACAAGATGTGGAGTATCAAAGTCAGATGAGTATTTTGTCAGGCGAATCAGAGAAATAAATTTCAATTATAATTGGGTTATGCATGTATTATAAAGTATATAGTTATGTAAATCTTAGAAAATCAAGAGTGAATACTCTATTTGGCCTTTAAGATTTTTGTGTTAGATTATTTTGCTCTCAAAAGAATAAATCAATCACGCCCCCTCAAAATTGAAAATGATAAACACATTAGTTTCGCTCTTAGTTCTTCATTAATAAACTTACACACGTGGCATAATACAATTATAACATGCCATTAAAACGTTGGGTGCAAGTAAAATGACGTTGGTTTAGAACATATTGCACTCATTTTTGTGTCCAAAATTGCACAAAATGAGTCATTTTATGAGTAATAATGCAGACTAAATGACTCGTTTTGTAAATTTTAATCACTAAAATGAGTAATTTAAAACCCAATTATACTTTAAATAGCGCACGCATCACTTAACATTTAATTGTTCATGTGTAATTTCATTCATTTAAAAGATAAAAAACACACATGGAACTAATATGTTTTATTATTTAAATCTTGAGAGATATCGGATTTGGTTTTAATTTTTGAGGGAATAAATTCTCTTGTGAAATTTTCTTGAGGAACTACATAGGCTATTAACTCAAAGATTAATTTCTTAGTTCGCAACTCTCAATTTTAACCATCGTGTAGAGATGGATTTTATGGTAGACCTCTTATCTTTGGGTTATTATTACTCTTATTATTAGTCATTGGATCAATTTATTAATAAAAATGATAATTATCCAACAATTAATAATAGAGAGTTCATGATGGACTCAAAAATTTTGAGGTCCATCTTATAATTGGTCATTGTGTATAGATATTAACGGTTAGAATTTATCTCTCTTCTATTTCTATTACGAATAGGATGCTCCTCCGTTTGTATCATGGGTTTGATTTGTTTCAAAATACTATTTTGCAAAATTTATACATGTCACAATCGGCTTTGGGTATTGACCGGGGCCTATGACGAGAACTTGAGAACCATTTTTTTTAGGCAACACTTCTTACATTTTGCGGAGGCGCGGGGAGTGGAAGAACATAAACTGTATCAAAATGAGATCAATCACATATGTGAGAAATGTGACAAACATTCAACTATCTATTTCTTTAAGGTGGGTCTTAGGTTTTACCCTTACCTTACATATATAATCTGTATAAATGCTTTATTATTGCATAGATATGTTTGACACATTCAACCCATTTATGGCCTTATATCTCATCTATCCATAGTTACATTCTGGTTGACTGCACTAGTTGAACTAGTTGAATCAGATTTGTATAAAAAATTATATAAAAGTTTAAATAAAATATAATAAAATGACAACTAATTAACAATTTGACACTTTTTAGGGTCGAAATATAAAAATATAAATAAAATAACATAAATTCCTAAATATAGTTCATATTTCAAATCACAAATCTCAATTGACAAGTTCAAAACGTAATTAAATAACAAACTCACAAAATTTCACATCAAAGACTCATAACAGTACAAACAACGTTTCAAATTATGGCCAAGAAGACATCTAATGCAATGCTCTTAATTAAAACAAATTCAACGAAAAAGAAATTAAACATAATAATAGCCAATAACAACAACACAGCAGTACAGCAAGAAAATTACTCTCTGTCTATTCACAATTAAAGATAATTTAAGAAACTCAAGTTAAAATAAAGGATAAATATAGATAAACATAATAAAACAATTAATTACTAGTGGTAAATTAATATAACTCCATGAAGACACTGCCAGCCTACAATTTTGCCAAAAACCAAAGGAAATGCTAACTCTATTGAGAAATTTAAAAAAAATATATTCATGCGCAGTCAAAAACTCAGTTACTGCATTTTTCCATATTTTGTATGTATATTTTGATGAATTATTATTACTTCTCTCACAAAAACTCATCTATATATACCAACAACTTCAGCAATATACCCACAAGACCACAACTAAACACTGTTCTTTTTTACAAAATTTACCCTTTCCTCTACATAGTACTAAGTTACCAACCAATACCATGCTTGCATTTCGAATCAAAGTGCGAAACTCCAATAACAATCAAAGAAGATCAATCAAACAATGGCAGCAGAACTTACCTTTCAGGCAATAGCAAAATGATGGCGATGGTAGGCGCAGCACAGCGTGCTGTGCGACAGCAGCAGCGGCACAATGTAGTAGCCCTTGGTTCCCTTCCCTTCACAGCAGTCCTCAGCTGCTGCTTCCTGCGTTCTTAGCTTCTCTTCTCAATCTTCCCAAAGGCCAAAACAAAACAAAAGGGATTAGGCTTTGTGATGTGCTGTTACTTGTTTGTCATTTGTGAATTGTAAAAATGACCATATTTAGGTAGCTCAGATTAGGTTTTTTTTAAAAGGTATTAAAAGACGATGTCATTTGTTCTTGAAAATCAGCCAAGTCACCAATTTTAATAAAACTCAACCGAGTCAAACCGAGTCTCACCAAGTCTTAATGCGTGGCCAATTCAAATAGTGACTTAGAAGTTTCATGACCTTCACCAATTTCCTGATTAAAGCGGGTCCAAGTTGAGTTTCAATATTGAGTCATTAGATCAAACTATTTAATGAAAATGACAATCATCCAACAGTTTATAATAGAGGATTCATGATGAATCCAAATATATAAGTTTCACCTTATAAATCTCAACTCTTTTGAAGCTCCACCATTTTGCAGCTTAGTGTCATTTGCTTTAACAATAATATTAAGAAGTATATTAGAAGTCAAAACTAACATTACAAAAATAAAAGTGAAATTTATAAGTTCAATTTCTATACACCAATATTATAAAACAATTTCATGCCACCAACCAATAGCAATTTAAGTTAGTGCAGAGTTAGTGAAAAGCTATTAACCAATATTTTATTTTATATTATCAATGTATAAAAATTAAAACTTGATATATTTTTATAATAAATTTTATTATATAATATATAATTTATCAAAAAAAAATCAAGGAAAATAGACCAAACATAGTATTATACTAAGTGTAATGTGTTCAATAATGGGGTGGATTTTTTAATACCTAAGGGGATTAAGTGTATTTTACTCAAGAGTATTGTACTCCTTCACACTTCATTGTGAACGTTACTCCACAATCCGTTTAAGGCTCAATCTCAAAAAAAACCAACCCAAGTTCCGGGCATGTGCTTGATTTTGAAACATGGCGCATACCACCGCCCAATTGACACAAGTCAACTGAGGAAACCAGATTGATTTACATCATTCTATATAAGTTAGAAGCACTTCCATACCTCAATAACCAAGAAAACAACAGAATATACTACCACAGTTTATTATATAACGCATAAAAATGCATCAAGTGCTATAAAAACTACAGAACCACATTCCTACCATCTTGGGGGAAGACAAGAGGAGGAGTTTTCTATACCCTCTGCTTCCATGAATCATGAAGAATTGCATCAAAAAGTGATAACCACAGAAGTCTCAAAGCAAATTGTTTTTTGTTACAACTTACAACAAAATGCAGCTCTAGCTCATGTTATAAAAAGCCAGTGAACAATTAGCACTAGCGAGGAATGCACCAAAACATTCATATACATATGGTGTTCGACCTCAACCAGTTGCTGCCATATGGAATCGAGCCAGGTGTCCAACATCCTAGTACATCTCTGATCATATATTATAGTTGACAAATGGCTATCAACATACAAAATGGTTAGTTCAGAATCAAGAAACGAAGAAAAAGAATGAAAAATGGTTTGGTTATTGTGTCATGGACATCTTAGACAGACTCTGACCCGTAATGTCCATCATGATTGCTGCCATTTTCTTTGCCAAGTTTGGATTTCGGTAAAGTGGAAGCTTGTCGAGGAGATACCTTGTTTGATTGCTGCTTCATGTTAAGGTAAGTGTAAACAGACATACCGGCAATTGCTGTGAATGCGCCACATATGCTGATTTTTCCAGGATTGGATCCAAAGAGGTAATAGTTTCCGAGAAGGATGACACATGTCTTGAACTGCCCAAGGACAACGTGCGTGGTTGCAGATGTAGCGCTGCAAATTGCATCATGCATGGTAAAAGAGAAAATGTATGAAGGAACTAACCCATGAAAGACAAATAAACCACAATGTATTCATGGAAATGTGTATATATATATATATACACACACCATAATGTTCTGGATGGTAGATAGAAATAGCAAGCAGAACAAAGCACTTAGAAACACGAGGTGAGATAACTTGAACAAATTTGCTAAGCTAAAAGTTTTGATAAAAAATCTATCAGAATATTGTCAGAAGTGTTTTGAGGGGAAAAAAGACACTAGCTTTGTGCACTTGATTCTTGTGTTTGTGTAGAGTTCACTGTTTTTTCTTTTATGTATATGTGTGTGGAGTTCACAGTTAGTAACTCATGATTAGCACATGATCATGCAATATCATTTAGTATAAACTTTATTAGAAACTATCAACAAAGGGAACATCACTCCTTTAATATGAAAAAGAGGGTTACTGACATGGGAAAATCATAAGTTATCGGTGGTACTACTAAAATATCCAAATTCCAAAAATACTTTAGCTGATAGAGTGTTAGATGATTGAAAGAATTTAAAACTGTGACTTTGAGACACTATCTAGCCAAAACTGAATCAATACAAAATAACAGCATTTGAAAAGAAGGGAAAATATGCTTGAGTCAAAGACTATGCGAAACCACAAGCTATGAACTACTGGTCCAAAAACATGTTTAAATATTTAAAGATAAGTAATCTCTAACCCATAACAGGCACTTGGACCCTTTACTCCCATGTGTAAAAGTGAATTGCTACTACATTCTCAAGACCCAAACAAATATCGCATAAGATGCGTCCTAAGGCATCTTGGTCCAATTCTTACCACTAAACAAACAAAGCTTATTCCATATACCAAAAGGGAAAGAAACAAATAATCATCTTCCACCAATACTTTGAACATAACTACAGAGTACAGAAGTTTTCTAATAGAAATTGTGGAAATTGTACTTTCCCACAGTATGATGAAAATGAAAAGCAAAGAAAAAATGAAAGTAAGCATAAGCATGTCAGTAATATGTTTCTTTCAATATAATAAAAAGAGTAATCACTTTATGTTTCGCCACTTGGAGTCGCATTCATTCTTAAATCAACACAAACATCACCAGAGTATATTACACACTAGTAAAATGGTCAACCGTGACTCTGTTAGGTCTCTGAATGATTCAGCAAAATGAGTTCCATGCATTCTACAGGAAATTGAAATTGAAAATCTATTTCCTGACAAACGATTAGGAACGTTACTTACCCTAGTGCTAAAGCGCCAGACCACTGAAGCAAGAATCCAAGAATAGCCGATGCAAAAACTACCATAGTGTTTCTGAAGCTCCAATCAAAGGAGAGTACACCTGGAGGGTCTAAGCAGGGCAACATGGCACCCAGGAAAACCACAGTAATAGGTGTTGTTTTCCACATCAGGCTGTCAATGAATCCACAAATTAGAAAGGACACAGAAAGAAATTCTCTGATGCAAATCACCACCATGAACAAGGAGAAAGAGATGTTAGAATATAATGGTGTAGAGCAACAAATTACTCACGACAAAGCTGTCCAGTTCTCTTGCTGCTGCAGTCTAGACCAGAGGATTTTATTCACAGCACTGGGTACAATCCACGCCAATGCTACACAAGCACCAAAGAAATGGAACTGCAGATCAGTCACCGTAGCCACAGCAACGCCAATAGATACCACCGTTAATGCTAAAGCCTGTAAAGTTACAAATCTTAGATTAAGAATTTCAATCTATAACGAGATAAGCACAAAAATTTTAGAAGTCTAGTCACTTAGAGAGAACCATAACACTCTTAAATTTCAAGATTTCATTTATTTAACTGCTGGTTTTAAGAGAACTGATTCAAATTTGACACATAATTATCTCTAAGACAATATTATACAAATTAATAAATAAAAAATACAGTAATTCCGTTCCTAGTGGGTAGTCCCCTTTGCCAACTACAATTTTGAGTAGCATTCTGGGATCTAGAAGCACATATTATGTAATGTCTCACATGAAAGTGAAACCATTTCAAATCTAAGAGATTTAATTAATTTCTGCAAACATACAGTTGCAAACTTGCCATACAGGTGTCAGGATTCAAAAGGGTTTTCATAGACAGACTTGCTTTACAAGTCATGCACTTTGCCTCAAAATAAAGGATAGCATTAGCAATTTGATCCATGTTGTTTTAATTAAAATTACAGATGCAAAAAGGAACCAATAGTACAAAATGTTCACAAAATTCATGTGTTATAGTGTTAATTACAGAAGTTCTTAATCCCACAAGGCATACATTCCTATTTATTGTTGTCAAATACAAATGCACAACCAAAGTAGCAAAGTGAGTCCACAAACCTTGGGCAAAGAAACTTTCTTCCCCATACACGAATTCTGCAAAAACTATTGACGGTGTCACTGCAATCTTTGCCATCTGATAGAAACCAATGCTGAAATATAGAAATTAAATTAAGAGTATAAAAAAAAAACTTTAAATAAAAATGTTGAATAATTGGGTTACCTATTATATTTCAAGCTGACATTAGCAAAGCCAGAGTATAGAGACATAACAAATCCAAGAGTAAATAAAGTAGACAGCCGAGTTGATTTTGACAAAGGAGATGCAGGAAGGAAAGAAAATGCTTTTAGTACAGCCATTAAGAACCAGCTCACTAAATAGTGAATTAGTGTCAGAAGTATAGGGAATTTGAATTTAACAGTTTGAAGCACCTGAAGGGAAGAGAGAGAGAGAGAATAAATAAAAGAAGGAACCAAGAAAGTCAGCAACTAAAAATCATGGTACATTGAAATTTCAACACATTACACAGCTTAACTAGATCAAAAGAAACGAAAGAAAACAAACCATTTTGTTCATGAAAATAAACCAACTGCAACCAGAAAATTGAAGGAAAGTGCAGTAGCTGGACCACATATACGCTGCTGCTGACGTCTTGCACCTTCAGAGGAACGAAATTCATTGAACAGAGATGCTCTCAAATCTTCCAGAGCTCTTCCTGCAATGACCAAAAAAAGGTAACGGAAGATGTTAAGGAAGGTTTCTATATTTGGACGTTAGTGAATAATTATTTTCATTCTTCCCCACATAGGTTGAATGAGAAGTTGATTTAAATTTATGTTGACAGTTGCATTTGACACAAGATTAGCTATTACAAAGACCAAGTCCAAAGAGACGTGTGAATAAGCATTTATGGCAATAACATGATACAACACACCTACTAGATGCTTTGGAATCTACATTCAGAAAAGAACTCACAGAAGCTACAAGGGTTTGGTGGAATTACAAGGAGGTACAGTCTACCAGGACTAGTAGCATGTTTAGCTTCCTGTTGGATAAGATCTAAACCATAGTTTTAAAGATCCAAACAGAAATCGAAACACACACTGGGTTCCCTCTTTGTGTGGTTTTTAACCAGCATATTCCCAGTTTCCTACAGCGGTTGACTAGACTCATTCCGTGAGCATTGCTGTGAGACTATCCCCACAGGCCACAGGTTGTCCTTGTTAGACTATATTCTAGTCAAACAAAATATTTGAAGCACATCATCATCAACAGCAAGTTAAGCCTCTCCCACTAGGTGGGGTTGACTACATGGATCGAGACGACTCATATTATATCATGTATCATATTTTAAGATCACATGAGCTTGGACAAAAACAAGTGTCTTGCAAAACTGCAAAGATTAAATTAGAAAAAAAACAAAAGACGACTAAAATCTAAAAAGTATATATCTATTCATGGCGCATAGAAACAAAACTTGAAAGTATGTGTTTGGAAACTTTGTATTATTAACTTACTCAATGCAAAATTCTTACTAAGAGAGCTTTTGAATGGTAAAAAAACCAATTTGTCTCCCAAGATTAACTAAAACCAAAAGCACGCATTAAGTCCAAAACTGTCTTGGCCAAAAGAAATCACAACAGAATAAGTCAACTAAAGTCATACAGGTATAAATGTCTAGACTCCCGAGTAAATATGTGTTTGAATTAGCTTGCTAAAACCTTTTTGAGACAATTTTTGGGGGAAAATTTGTTTCTCCACAAGAATCGCTTGCCAAACATACTACAAAGAAATAATTGCATCTTCATCAATAAAATGCCAGCAGAAACAGTAACTGACAGTACCAAGAAGGAACAAAAAGTCAAAAAGAAGCAATCAATGACCAGGAACATTAAAGAAGCTTCCATTGTGCAAAGCAGCAACCTTCATTAATCACTACCAAAATGCAGGCACAAAAAGCACCCCAGAAAAACCCCAGCTAGAAAGAAAAACTTGGAAACACTTGGGAAATCAACTCAACAAATTCTGAAAAAATAATAAAATAATTTGAAAAAAAAAGCACCTTTTTCCCCAGCATCGCTGTCCTTGCGCTTGAGATCTTTTCTTACATCTTTCTGATCAAGAAATTAAGCATTGTTGCTGTTGAGAACCCTAGAGAGAGTTGAAGGCACAGAAATGAATGAGAGACCAAGCAGGTTCTTGGGTTTTGTGTTTGTGTGTGTGTGTGTGTGTGGAGTGTGGAGTGGGCAGTGGAGTGAGTGAGGGTGTGGTGTGCAAGCGAAACTGTTGCAACAGAACGGAAGCACTTGCACTTGTGACTTGTTTGGTTCATTTTCAAAAATTGCAGTGACACAGACAAGAACTAAAGAGAAAGAGAAGGGAAAAAAAATTAGTATAGTACAAAGAAAAAAGGAGAGGGGAAAAGGGCATGGCCACGTGGATTTAGACACCGCTGATGGCGGAAAAGGGCAGCTGTCAACTCAAAATATTGATCGTCAAATTCACGACCGAAAAAATTAATAATAAATTAATAAACAATAGCTAATAAATAATGCTAATAGCCAAAATCACGGTCTCACCGACAGACACCGTTGGGCAGCCAAACAAAGCCTCAGGTTTCGGACTGTACTTCATATGCTATCCGACTATTTATTTTTGTCCACTTTTAATTGACTTTTAAGAAATTATAAAAATTTAATATATTAAAATATACTTATAAATTTAAATTTTAAAAAAAAAGAGTAAAAGAATTTATATTATAAATTCTCCTCTATTTTTTCTTTTTCTCAAACCCAAACTTATAAATATATCCTTACAAGTTTAATTAGCTTGAGCGAATAATATCCTAAACACAAATAGTATCTAAATATATTGAATGTATAATATATCAGAATTTTACTAGTTCTGTATAAGACAGTTAAAAGCATTAAGAGAGAATAATTTTTAATTAGTAGAATTTAGACACGTACATTGTGCTTGAACTTCTTTAATTGGAACTAAATTAAACTAATAAAAATAAATTAGAAAGAGGATGAAAAGAAAGAAATAAAGTTATATATATTATTATTTTCAGAAATTAATAATAAAATAGTAGAAAGGAATTTTATTAATTTTATTTAAAAATTATATTATAAAAAATAAACAGTAATATTATATTATTAATTAGTTATAATTCTTATTTATAATTTTACTCCAATTTTAAAGGGTAAAATTGGATAATTAGTGGGAGAAAAGGGAAGAAATACATTTCTTGAATTTCTTTTTCTTCCCTTACTTATACCTAAATTTCTAAATTAGGTTTTTTTTCTATCATGTTTTTTCTTTCCTCTATTTACTTATCATCTTAACATAATCTGTGTTTAGATTTTCATTTATAACTTTAAAACTATAATTTAGACAGGAAAAAAAGCAATAAAAGAGAACTTTTCACCTAAATCATGATTCGAAAGTTATTAAATAGAAAATCAAACGTATTAATAGTCTATTATAAAATGTGAATTATTATTTATGTGTGTAAGGTTATAAGTATCATAATAAAAGGGACAATTAAATATCTCTGAAGATTCAATAAAATTTATTCATACTTTTTTATTTATAATAATTTTGAAAAAGATTTTAAATTTATGAAATTATTATATCAATTCCTCTAAATATATAAAATCATTACAACATCTTTCTTTTATTATACAATAAATAGTATATTCGAGAAAGATTAATATCATCCAAATAAATAAAGGTGAAGCAGGTAAATTTCATTAAATATAAGAGAGAACATCAATGTAAT